>JTDE01000851.1:134390-188779 GCA_014338405.1 Paragonimus skrjabini miyazakii
AATAAGGCTCGTTTGAAGGCCGTCTTTTTCCTTACTTGTTTGGGGGGTTCTAAGTTGCGAGCTTTGCGTTCCGATATTTGAGCTCTGATTTTCGTACCGCTTGCAATATCGTTGCGTTCGTTCGTGAGAGAGATACTGCTCGTGGTCTTGCGTTTGTTCTTGTCTTTCTCTATCAGGTGGGGTCGTAACACTGTCCTGGAGTAGAGAAATGAAATCAGTTAATACTGTAAGTCCTATTTCTGTTCTGAGCTGAATGCTTCCAGAATCACACAGTCGTTTGCGGGAGACGTTAGGTGAGATAAGGACTAACTGCGATCAATTGCAATTCGTGAAGCGGGGTAGTGAAAGCTGTTTTACTGATGACATCATGTCTTCGCCGACAGCTAGGATTTTTGGCTTCAAGATGTATACATGATATACTGTCGTCTTTGGTTATGGATGAGTATGATGAGCTTACGCTGAATGAGACCAGTTCATAACATGTCACCCAGGAAAATTTTCAAAGTTGTATAACAACCCATACAGTTGAACAGATCGAACTGCGGCCAGTTTGGGGAACATGTGGAAAGGTGGAGGTGGAAATAAATAACAGTATAAAGAACATTAAATTTAAATGACTGGGCTCCTTGCGAATCACATCGCCAGTCGAAGTAAGAAGCATTAAGTAGACTGCAGTACTGTGTATGGGTCGCAGTCAGGAGCGACCCCGTCACACCAATTAGGTGCAGCCAAATATATATATATATATATATATATATATATATATCGGCTGAACGTCTTTCTTGCGGGTCATGCAGGGTTTGCAGCCATACAGTTGGAGGGCCTGTATAGTTACATTCGATCTCTCTAAAAAGAGACTGATACCACATTGACGCTACAAGTTGGCAGGCGTAACCTGGGTTCTAATTACATTTATGATATAACTGGACATTCTATCAGGACTGACATAACTTCTAAGACGAATGAACTTCTCAATTAGCTCTTATTATGCACCACATAGAGCACGGTCACCAACTCATGTTCACCTTTCATTCTGTAGGCGAAAGGATCGTCATAACTTGATGAGCTGAAACCTTTAATTTGCTGAGGATACTTTGATCTGTCCGTGATGCATCCTGGCTTACAGCAATATCATCTACATGCTCTAAACTTTGTTACTGGCAGCAATCTTACATTCACAGTCAATTAGAACGCTATCCAAAAAAACATTGACCGTTGTCAAAATGAATAGAGAATGGGGAGCCGAGCAACCATACTGAATCCCTCTAGAGACCTTAAAGGCCCACCATAAAATCGAAGCCAAAGGAACTGTAAGGGTTGGTGATAAGGCGATCTCTGGGCAGCAGAGTTATAATCCGTTTTACAGTATAGGATCTCAGCCTCGATACCACAAGATGTTAGTTGTCCCGCAACATACTTGCAGATTACCTGACCGAAACCATAGGCACGTTTAAGGTATCCACAGAGTCAAAATTCGAGACCGTATGATTCACGTCGATACCTATGCATACTGTGACAGAAGCAAGTGTTTGCTCAAAAGACGACAGATAAAGAAACGGTGAGGTTAGAAAATGTGTCGGGAACAGAGCAATGTTACCTTGGGAAGAAGTGCTACACTCCAGTAGCCGGGAGCGCACAGACTTACCTTTCATTACTGTGCCTAATGCTTCCTGCACTTGGGCCTCAGATTCAGCGTCCAGAGCTGATGTGGCTTCGTCCAACAGCAGAATGGGCGCGTTCTTTAAAATTACCCGGGCTATAGCGATTCGCTGTCGTTGACCGCCGCTCAGCCCGGCAGTCGAATCTGAACTTTGTCCAACTAGTGTTTCGTAGCCCTGGGGTAGCTGATTTATAATGAAATCATGTGCATTTGCCAAACGGGCAGCTTCTTCAACCTGGAACAAAAGAAGAGAAGGCGAAGAATGAAGACTAAGTCGCCGCTTGTGTCGTTTCTCCGTGCTTGCTTCAGTTATGGGGATAAGGTGTTAGTTTTCAGAGCCACTTATGTCGGTGCGGCACGCAAGTTGCACTCGATACCAGGCTTGCCGGAGTTTGGTCTACATACAACCAGTAGTGAATTGATCTTAGGAGCTCTAATTAACACAGACCAAAACACAGACCAGACGATCGTGCGGGCTGAGCATTCCGTCTAAATAACTGTAACCCGAAAGCTAGTCTTGAAAACCTGACGCTATTTGATAAGGTATAGTTACACAGGCTTGCCTCATAATGATGTGGACCGAACTTCAGGCTTCCATAAGAGCAACGATAGGTCCTACCGAAGAAGTGTAGCGTCTGATCGAAACGATTTTTTGAACGCGAAGGTGGTGAGAATACATGAGTCGTATTCAGCATGTAACACTTTCTAACTATCCTTCAATGAACCTATACAATGTTCCCTACGACAAAAGGGTTTGAGTCCACCTATAGAAAAAGAGAAGAAAAAAAGAAGGGAAGGGAAAGGGACCTAACTACGAAAAAAACTACGTCTATATTCAAACATACAACGTCAAGGTGCCTACACTTTGCAAACAACCAACCGAGCTATAAGTGAAAGCAAGGCGCCATCAGCAAGACAGCTTCCTAACGGCTTTCACTGTCCCGCGTCATTAAGTGCACCCACTTCAAAGACAACTCGGTCAAACAACGACAACATCCATGCCGCTGCGTTCGATTAGCCGACATCTCACCTAACGTCTCCAGTCACCGACCCTGTGAGTCGCGAGGGCCCCAACTGGGAAGACGAACCCGATCTACAGTAGCTAACCCCTTCGTGAACGATTTCATTCTACACCAGGTCATCATCTGTCCACCTCGCACCAGCCGGCCGCAGCGTCGGCAGAGTACTCGGTGTGCCAATCGACTAGCCGGTATCCCTAGTACACGATCTAAACATCTAAGTATGTGCAAAGGTAGGGATTGAGCAAAATAATTCGTTTAACAATCACTGTCAAATACCCACTTCCTAATGTCCTCGTTGCTTACTCGTTGGTCCCACCCGACACGAGCGATCGAACGCAGAGATCGGTGGTCAAATACCTGAAGACAGTTCCCGTCTTCTACCTTGAGCATCCAAGTTTCGCTGGCGTAAAGTAATACAGTCCACACTGTCGCTTTACACACGCGAACTTTAAGCATCAAAGAGATACCTCTCTGTCGTCAGAGGTGCCCCAGATTGGCAAATACCGCCCTAACATAAGAGATACGCGCTACTATTTCATTCTTTTTACCACCACCACCGCCTCTAATGCAGCTTCCTTGGTATACAAACCGGTCAACAACTTCCCTGACTTCATTATCTAACATTAAAGTTACGCAATCACAACAATTTTGCAGAAGCACTTTGCACGTGGAGGCTGCAAAGCGCATTCCGAAGTATTTGTCAGAACGCGAAATAGCCTCTAGTGATGTTTGTGCTGCTTGGGAAGTGTCAAATAGCAACACATCGTCATCAATATAATCAAGATCAGTCAGTCTTTCACTAGGTAAGAGATCCACACGGGCATCATTTGAGTGCCGAAGACAGTCCTCCACTATTTCGTCTATCACGAAATTGAACGAAAATAGTGAAAGGGGACAGCGTTGACGTACGTCGCTGATGGTGTTGAAACCGTCAGATAATTCATCGTAAACCTCAACCTGTGCTGAAGTATGGGAATAAAGCGCCGACAGTATGCTCACATACTTCGTCGGTAAACCTCTGCGTTTAAACGACTCTAAAATAGTAGATCGATCCACCTAAGCAAAGCACTTTTATAGCCAATGAATACGGCGATCGTTGGCCGGCGGCTTCTACAGAATTTGACGAAGAGTGATAAACTTGCCTGTTCTTCCCTAGTGCTTTCCTTCTGACCTGCAGTGAGTTGAAGTATGGTGGTTACCAGAAATCTAGTACGTAACCACTAAATCCTTAGTCATCAATCGATTTGTCCAGAGAGATGACAGGTTTCCAAAGCGGCCCATCGACATAAAAATAATACCTGGCCTCCGATTACGATTGACTGAGATAAGACTTTTTAATACTGCATTATATTGTCCAGTTGAAGAACACGGCTATCGTAACAACGGGCTATCCCATACCATCTCAGTTTCCGTGATTCCTTACCACATTTGATGAAGTCCCAAGATGAGTAATACGACAGGGTATTTACAAGTCCTTGGACCTAAGACAGCCACAAATCAAACAATCGTGTACTCCAAGTGACCACCGTTTGATGAAAAGGTTAACGACTCAACAAGAACAGTAGTGGTCGACCACCGGGACGGCAGGAAACGCGCGATAAGCAGTCATAGCTGTGGCCAAATCAACCATCTACATAATGTGGCCCACTTGACACGATAACAGATGAGCACAACAGCAGTAGTCATGCAACAATTTACTAATCCTAAATACGAACGGCCCCGGAAGACGCAGTCTAAGCATTCGAAGGCACATTCCGATACAAAAGCCCGCCATCTCCAAGTCATAATGAAGAATGCTATCTCTAAACGACCAAGCACATTTACTTATGAATAATTCTCAGGTTGCTCGACCTCCTCCAGAACTGTCCCATCGACTCTAATGGATTACTCCATGGGTGGTATTCCTTCGACAAGTCAAAATAGCGAAATTCACTCAACTTATTGAGCGATATATCGACCACTGGTAAGTAGTAGGAAATTGAGTTGAGACAAAGTGAACGCTACTCACACTTGATCACAGCTTTCACATTCGAAAGGAAGCAACTGACTTGAGTGACACTCCTGTTCGTCAGTAGTGTATATCGCAAGCACGGCTGGAAATTCAACTCCGACTAGAAAGTCTATCTGAATGGGAAAGGTGCGATCAAATGTGAGTAATATTCGATTTAGACCAACCAGATCCTCTACCACTGATCGGCAATAAATGCAATGTCACATCACTACTAGCAACTGCATAAATTGGTCAAGCAGCCAGGTATTTACCTGCGGAGATGTCAGATCGCCTGCCTGTCGGCGAACGGACATCTACATATGAAAGCATAAACGTCCCGAACAGATCAAATAATGCTTACACAAGGGATCGGATTATCGCAATTGATAAAGACCATTTTGCACAACCAAGTATGGATTACATTGGGAGTTCTGGTTGCGCTTAAGTCATACGTTGGCTAGTATCCAATGAATCTGGGGTGGGGGTGGGGCGAGCAGCAAGCAAAATGGTAGGAGGGGGTGACAGACAACCCCATGAATTTTATTAACGTAACACACAACTGTCAAAAATCGCGTGCAAACTCACGAAAAGAGCCCACAAACAAACAGAGCTCCACTGACTACTGCAGTACTGTAGAGATATTGCATTATAATAGGTAAATCACACATGGAACTTAAAATAGCTTGCACGTATGTCATCCGTTAACATAGCGACAATGAAACAAGCCATTTATAGAGGATGGACATAGTAACAAGAGGTGAGGACAGCATGTCTGATAGTGGTAAATCAATAACGGTTTAAACATGGCTACACGACGATATCAGGTTACTATCAATGTTGGGTTTGGCATGGAACTCTCAGGAAACACGGGGCAAAGGTTACACGGTGAAAGCTCGCAGCCAGAGTAACGGGAATAATGGAAATTGGAACGAAAATGTCACATAGGAATCACAGATCACAAGTGAACGTGGCGTAGGATAAAACGTAGTACAAAGAAATATAAAAGCTATCATAGCGTTTGCTTTTGTACACAAATAACAAGGTACGCCTGGTAGATTGTTGCAGCCCCCATAAATTTCGAAATGTTCCGTGATTCCGGACTCGTACTTCTTGAGAGTTGCACACCGAAATCCCACACTTATAGTGATACAAAATAATCAACCCATTGTCAAATACATAACCTTTTACTCTAATTTCCAAGTCCGATCTTTGAAAAACAATCTCTGTGATGTGTAACGATAAACTAACAAAATGTCACAGCACAACGCACCTCATGTTTTATTATTCACCCTACTTCGTTGTATTAATTCACTAAAGGAAACCAATGTTTCAAAACTACGTACGATCAACAGAAGGAAATCAATCACATTCACAGACGGCTATCTATCACTGAAGTGGGCTCAGACCACCCGACAACTAGCCAATATATGACTTCGTATATCATATGCGATACCGAACACCTTGTAGTGTATAAGCTGAAAACCTAAATTTATCTATTGATCGCTTAGTAAATTTTATTGATCACTGCTGAAATGGTTGTAGCAATGAAGGTTGAAGTGCATTTCAGAAACAGCGTTAAAGAGATTGTGCACATGGTGTCAGGTCGACTGACGGCGTTAGCGAAATTTCTACGAATCGGAACAAATCCCGTATTGATGGTTGGACTACACTTTGCCCGGACCAGACTACCAACAGGTATGGTAAGAGATTGTGGCAAGTGGCCCTACATGACAGATAGGTCAAACTTCGTATGATTCATCAGAATCTAGAGAATTAATTATTTATTGGTGAAAACATCAAGATCTAATCACTGTTGGCAATGAATAGAAGTCTCACTTAACAAGGCTAAAGGGCAACGTTCACAGTGTAGAATCGGATCTAGTAACAACCACCACTAGACACTGACTGCCTCCTATACTGTCAAATATACAACCAGGAAAATGTTGGACATGATCTGTCCTACAAGAATTGTGCTTCCACGATGGGAGCGTAATGTAAGATGGTAGGAAATTGCTCGATTCAGATGGTGTATAGTTAGGGGATTATTATGGCTGGCAGTTTTGCCAAGTCCAATTCGATTTTTTGCTACTCCACATGCTGTTAAGCGCTGATTATGTAGCCAAGTAAGCAACCAACGAAATTCATCATCAGGCCAACTGGCATACGTAGAGAGAGAGATGCAAACACGCCATATTGACTAAGGCAGTTTACTGTCGGATGAAAAAATAAAAAGGCAGTTTTTAAACATAGCATACGGACAATTGGACTTCAAAAATGAAGAAGTGCGAATCGGGAAAAATGGTGAATTAAGAGAAATTACACAATGATTTATGTTATTTTTTCTGAATGAAGATGACGAATTGAGTCAGACGGCGAGCTATTTATTCACCATGGCCATGAACCAGAACAAATGGCACTGTTGCCGAAAGCTCTGATCACTTTAACGGTGACGTAGATTATTCCAAAATAGGAGTATGTATCATATAATGGGGGAAACTGGATCGAACAAGGGTTAACAAAAAGGGAGAAAACTAGAAGCGCTGTGAAAGTTGACATGCCACTAAGAGCGACATGTTATCATTTCGGATAGCGTTTCGAGCGAACAATCGCAGTAACTACGAGGTCACCAACTAGGCAGGGGACGTAGTCGTTCTGCATGGCGTTATTTCACCAACCTGTGGTTTAATCCAACTGTTGGCGGTCTCGGTAAACCATGGGGTGAACATTCAGCTGACAGAAATGGTCCTTCGTAGTTGTGGGGCAGTTAAGGATCAGTGTGAACCACTGATGTATTGCTGTCTACGACGATGATGATGATGATGTCATTGCAAAATGAGTATTTGTATTAGATGATCAACTGATCACGCACGCCAAGATTTCCAAACTACTCGCCAGCGAAATGCGAACAGATGGGGGTGAATTGGTAGCAAGTATGGTGATAGCTTCATCGCGAACAAGTCAAGTTTCCGAACTAGACAAAATAAGTCGACTACAAGCACCATACACCCTTCCGCCCGGCGAAAACTAGACATCTTCTCGACGTAACTAAGAGTACACGTTGGGAAAAGTAACACGTGATTTTCCGATTCCTGCTGATCACCCAGTAATCATATTACAAAATGAGATGGTGCCACTCTAGTATAAGGAACGGTCCAGTTCAAGTGTCCGAGTGGCGAATCAACCAGAAGTTACTGGGTGCAACAAAAAACCTAGCACCGATATAGATAAATCGCCGCACAACACAGAACAAAAAGGGGATGAAGTCAAGATATAACAATTTACCGAGTCACAACCATATTTGATAGTGTCCTTAACCACGACTTTTCCGGATCCCTTCGTTCTCAACAGAGAAGACGTGCTGAGTCAACGAAGAAAAGTCTCAAGCTCAACTGTTCCATGCATCGGTATCAAGTCACAGTCTGGTTGCCACACAGCTAAGCTTGTTTCGAAAACGAGGCTTTATGAATCGAGCGGTGAGGTAGCATATTAGGAACGTGTCCGAGTCAACGAAATCGATGATGAGATCGCGTTTGGTAAAGATCGATGTCCTCGAAGACTGGTTGTCTAATAGGCTCGTCGTGATACCATTATATATGAACAATCGTGCTCAAGCAATTATTAAGGACAAATAGTTGGCACACGTCCTCCGTTTGAGTGGTCCAGTTTCACAACCACACGAAAGGGCAAAAGGTCCGGGAACGTTACCGTTTCCCACTTTCATAGGAGGACCCCAACCATTCTGTTGTCACTTGTTGTCACTTGTGGCGCAGATTAAGAATAGCTAATCTGGCTTGTGGTTGTTGTTCGTTTCACTGACAACTTCAACGAAACCCATACAACTACCTAACTAGATAAAAATGTTCACTAGTTTCAATATGCAGCAAGCAAGAGTGAGCGCAACCATAGGCACACGCCAGTATTTTTGGGGGACAAAGCACACTCCATATCGAGAGACTGATACAACTAACTTGCTTATCATCATCATAGACAGCAATACATCAGTGGTTCACACTGATGCTTAACTGCCACACAACCATGAAGAAAAAACCCTGTTTAGGAAGAGAAAAAAAAGGGAGGGGGTAGGGGACCTAACCGCTAAAAATAGCTACGTCTATGTTCAAACAGACAACATCAAGGCGCCTACACCTTGCAAACAAACAATCGAGCTGTAAGTGAAAGTAAGGCGTCATCTGCAAGACAGCTTCCTTACCGTTTTTACTGCCCCGCGTCATTAAGTGCACTCACTTCACAGACAACTCGACCATACAACGACGACATTCACGACACTGAGCTCGGTTAGCAGCCACCTCACTTAACTTCTCAAGCCACCGACTCTGTGAGTTGCGAGAGCTCCAGCCTGGAAGACGAACCCGATCTACAGTGCCCAACCCCTTCGTGAACGATTTCATTTGTCTACGCCAGGTCATCATCTGTCCACCTCGCACCTTACGCCAATCGACGCAGCGTCGGCAAACAGTGCTCGGTGTGGCAAGCGATTAGCTGGCATCCCTAGTACATGACCTAACCATCTAAGTCTGTACAAGTGTAAGGACTGAACGAAAGAACTCGTTTGATAATCAGTGCCAAACACCCGCTTATTCGTTGGTGCCACCCGATACGAGCGATTGAACGCAGACATCTGTGGTCAAACACCTGAAGACGGTTCACGTCCTCTACTCTGACCGGCCATATTTCGCTGCCGTAAAGTAATACAGCCCTCACTATTGTCTGATATACGCGACCCTTAAGTTTCAAGGAAATACCTCTCTGTCGCCATAGGTGCCTCAGATTAGTAAACACCGCCCTAGCCTTAGAAGTACGCGCCTCTATTTCATTCCATACACCTCCGCCGCCCCCGCTGATGCAGCTTTCCAAGTATACAAACCGGTCAACAACTTCCACGACTTCATTATCTAACATTAAACCTACGTAATCACGGCAATCTTGCAGAAGCACTTTGCATTTCAAAGCTGCAAAGCTCATTCCGAAGTACTTAGCAGAACGCGAAATTGCATTCAGCGTTGCTTGTGCCGCTTGAAAGTTGTCAAACAGCAACACCTTATCGTCAGCATAATCAAGATCAGTCAGCCTTCCACCAGGTAGGAGGTCCACACCGGCATCGTTTGAGTGACGCAAACAGTCCTCCATTATTTCGTCCATGACGAAATTAAACAAAAATGGTGAAAGGGGACAGCCTTGACGAACGCCGCTTCTGGTGCTGAAGCTGTCAGACAGCTCACCGTAAACCCTAACCTGAGCCGAAGTATGGGAGTAGAGCGCCGACAGTATGTTCATGAAATTCGTCGGTACACCCCTGCGTTTAAGCGGCTCTAAAAGTGTAGATCGATCCACCGAATCGAATGCACCTTTATAGTCGAGAAATACGGCAATTGTTGGCCGGCGGTACACATGACGATGCTCCAAAATTTGACGAAGGGTAAAAATATGATCTATACATCCCCGGCCAGGACGAAACCCTGCCTGTTCTTCTCTGATGTTCAACTCCCGAACTGCAGTGAGTCGACGGAGTATGATGGAGGCCAGAACCCTAGAGATGACTGGGGTCAAACTAATTCCCCTATGGTTTTCACAAGAGCTCCTGATACCCTTTTTGAATATAGGAACTATTACCGCGTGACCCCAGCACGGAGGGATGGTCTCCGTCGACCACACAAGTTGAGTCAAGGGCTCGACTAACACCTCTCCACCTTCTTTAAAAAGTGCCGGCACGAGATCATCTGGACCGGCAGCCTTATTACGATTGAAAGCCTGAAGTGTTCACAGTTGTCTGTCAGTTCCTACAGATTAGAGCAACGTGAACAACACAATGTAAAGTGCGGAATTTGGATAGGCTCCGCCACTTCACTGTTACAAAATAATGAAAGAATTATATGGATGCATAGTTGTCAGTGGAAGAGAAGGCAGAAATAAAGGAGTACTTGTGAAATGAATCGGGCAAAAATACCGTGGAAACCGGACGAAGTGTCAAAATTTAAAAAGTAAATTAACAGCTGCAGCTACAGTCGAGAGATGAATTAAACCGTTTGATGAGGCAAGTTCTAGTCTCTATAGGGATCCTCCTAATACCGTGACAAGCTGGACAGAATCTGTTCACAATGGTAGCTTATCAGATACTAGAGTGATAGTGTTAGAGAAATTTGGATCCTCCCCAGACATTGGTAACTGAACAGTTGAATTCAAAGGATATCTACTGAATCGGGTTGATAGTACGATTTCTTGCAACAACAAAAAACAACGTGAGATGGCTTTCACGTAGTTGTGAACAGCATGTGATATGGAAAGATTATACATACTCTCCAATATGCCCGAGGGATTCATCACATGTTATCACGTTAGCACCACATATTATTCGTAAACCTCAGTTTTTACATAAGCACAAGTCCTCTTTCTAGTTTAAGTGTGTAAATATCTCTAACAATTCCCTCACAAGAGGCTGGTGTGTTTGCTTATTTTCTCACTTAACTCAACTTTGTAGATCACTGCCAGCACGTACTCTTCTCCTACCTTATCTTGGACAAGATAACTTAGTTGGTTTACTCAAAAAAACGCAATGCCTTGATTGGGTGCACCCATCCGTCTCCTATGCATTAGAATGTTCTCCAATAGAACCTGGAACGGTATGGACCGTGAATTATTCACCAAGAACAAATCACAAACTGTAAAAAATGCTCAAAACCTTCGACTTCTGGATTTCACTTCGTCTAGGAACACCATGGGAGGTTTGTAAAAAGTTTACCCTCTGTACGTATTGCCCGAGTTGATAGGATTTCCAGTTTAATAAATTTCAAGGTTTACAAATGAAAAAGGGGAAAGGCGAACCGACTGCATAATCGCCCTCACGTGGAATACCTGAATAAGTCGAAAAAACGTGAATTGATCGTAGCTGTCACATTCCAATAGACTAACCAATCGACCCTTTTCGAAAAAAAGAACTAGATTGGAATTTCGTGTCCATTAGTGCTCGTCAATAGTCCATATCCTTGCCACGGCCGGGGCTAGTAATCCGGCCACGCGTTCATGAGGCAACCGTGTTGATTACTGCGCCATTGGCCTCACACTGGGCACGACCGAATTAACGTATGTGAACGCTCAACCACTTTCGCTTGGCAGTAATGATCAGGTTACCTGATTATTTCGATAGGAGACAGTTACCGTTTATTAACTCCAGTGAATGACCCCATGATTAAGACTTTCGAGATAGGTGGAAATCTCTGACCTCATTAATCCTGCTAGGCGATATTTTAGATTATTGATGAGTAATCGGGGATTTGGGTAATTTCAAGTTGAATATCACCCACATTTGATCGCAGCATTCGCATTCAGATAGTGCCAGATTGCTTAAAGGACACGCTTATGGTTCGGCTCTGGAAGTGACCGACATTTTCTAATGAAACAAAAAGCAGAGAAAAATAGTGAACTGATAAAGAAGTGTTCTGGAAAAGGACCTGATAAGTAAGGAATGATCACTTGATTGTCTATTATCCACAAGGCATTGAAAAAGTAAATGTTATCGCAAATTTCCCGGTACCTTTCAAGCCACCTAGGAAACCCAGCGCTTGATCACTGATATATTCTTGCGTTCAAGTTACTCGGTCCATACAGTGCAATATAGAGATGACAAGACCGTACAATACAACAAAACCATTGGGGCACTAGGACGTAACATGGAAGTACCACTTTTACACCGAATAAAGCAAGATCCACTGTGCCTTATTTTCCAAAGTGTCTGAACAGTGATAAATCAATCCCTTCGCCAAAACATTTCCGATCTCTACCTTAATTTGTATTTTAGTAAGCCCCAGTGTTTCCGTATTCAACTACTTCAATGACGTTATGGTCCGGAACTTTGTCAACAGCGAACAGGATTTCACTTTAAAAGAAAAGAAGAATGATCTAAAAGCTGCCAGCCAACGTGCGAAGGTGTAAAAGGAGTAACAAATGTGGTTAGCGAGTCATTTTCCATATTCGCCGGATCAACCAGAATACTATATATATCTATGACTAGGACAGGGCATCGATCTTTAAGTGCCTTGTTCTGATTGGTGAAATACTCGCTCAGACTGCGCGAAAAAAAAACATCGTTCATGAGACGTAGTGTAAAACGACATTACTATCGTCATTATAGCTAAAGTAATCAAATTACACATCTTAGTAACTCTATTCCATTCTGTCAACAACAAATAAATGATAAGGTCATGAGGTTTGATTAGTGGCTTGATAATTAGCAATGACAAATGGAAAAATCAGAGAAGTATTTTTACACAAGAACACATATGTCACATTTTGTCAGGCACATATCATAATCTGTAAACATCTGTATGGCCAATTTTAAAAGGTCATAGGAAAGGGACTTACGAAGACGACAGGGATATAAGTGCATAAACAATCAGAAACACAACAGTTTCTAAAGTTCCTTAGTGCACGTCCTTCAGTACGTCGACAGGAGGCATGTACTTGCTAATCGTTGCTGATTTTTTACACCAAACACTTCATTTTAGGTTGCTTGATCCATAATCAACAGATAGACAGGTATGGAGCGATCAATGATGCTGATCCCCAGATTGAGTTTTGTGACATTTAGGTCAGGCATTGTTCTATCCATGATCAGTTAACGAATACAATCAATGACCTGCTGACCTGCCGATATCTACCAGAAGTGAAAGAAAACTTTCGAAAGCGTCAAGTAAAAACCGAAGGCATGTTCGGTTTTTACGGAAGGCCACAAGTGATAGATGAAGACAACCTTTCTCTGTGTGTAAAAAGACTTATTTACTAGTACCACGTTGTCTTGCTTAGTTGTGTTAACGCATGGATGTCTACCGCTTGTTCTCAAATCCAAATTGAATCCTGGTATGTAAAGCTTACGAATCGCAGTAAGTATGTACCTGGGCTTGATGTACATAAAAGTGTTAAAAAGATACACTTTGTAAAAGCTCTTTGATTTTCACTTTTGAACTTGTTTCTGGCAAAGGTTATTAACCTCCATTATCCAAACAACAATGTACTCCATCAATTTACCTCGGTGTCTGTGGCATCATATTTGCCGAAACGAATGTTCTCGCGGACGGAAGTATTGAAAATTTGTGGCTCCTGACTAATGTAGCCCACCAACTGACCACGCAGTGACTCCAAGGGGAAGTCGTGTAGATCTCGATCGCCAAGTTTGATTCGACCAGAAGATGGATCATAGAACCGTTCAATCAGTGAGACCACTGTCGATTTTCCTGTGAGGACAGAGGTAAAAAGAGTGTAGCTATAACATACAGTAAGCAAAAAAGGAAGTTAACAAAAGCCTACATACTGACGTCCAAATTTGATGGAAATTAGAGCGAGATCAACTTCAGCAAAAAAAAAGGAAGAAGATCGCGAAATGCTAACATACTGTACACGTCCTTCAGTCACGGCCACAAGGCACAGTGCAATTCAATATTTACCTGTACTTTTGGAAGAATTCTGCGTGCACATCACAGTTATCCAGATTTTGGGATTAGTAATATTAGATTAGATTGGTACTATCTCCAAGACAAAAAGATCCACCGAGTTCGCTCTACAATGTTGACGACCGTGCGGGTTCATGGCAAATCCCGAGTCCGGATGTCTATTAAAACGCAAGCAACTATTGAAATCTACTGAATTTGCATTACCACACAGTTGGTGGCATCCCGTTCGTATCAGCTTGTTACAGTGACAAAAGCCAAAGGACGACAGTGATTAACCATCACCACAAGAGGATTACGCCGCACCATTTGCGGTTCCGCTCACACAACACGAATCCAGTGTAGACTCCGGGGAATAAGACCGGGAGGCGTGTGACTGAGGGCTTTGTGTCCATTTTGTTTCCACTGGCTACCCAATTGATAGGCTAGTTCGATAAATGAAACGCTTATCTTTGGAAAAATAAACAATGGTAAATTTTTAAAAAAATGGTAGGATTAAACTGGGAATAAAAATATTGAAAACGTAATGCAAGAAGTGGATCAATATACGAATACATGTTAGTGTACTTAAGAGAAGGTAGGAGGGAAAACAAAATTCAAGGCTGAACTGAAAGAAAACAGATAAAACATTCACCATGTAGCACACCAACAGAGCTAAAGAAAAAGAACGGTAAAAGGCCACAGAGACCTGAGTTTCAGAAAATAGGAGCGGGTGAGTTGCCAAACGCCGGTGGTCGTTGATCAATGCATAAGGAAGAAGAATAAAATGGATATAATTGATAACCTACTTGACCTTAATGTAACTGGTGTCTCTTGGCCGAGGGTGCGCTATGAGTCTGTTGGTGACCTACTAATTTTAAACGGCCAGCGCATTCGCGGCCGCACACATCGCACCGTCATATAGTCATGTCACCACGACCAATGGTACCGATGGTTCCCTTGCGTACCGCGCGTTTCCGTTCGCGCAATAAATGTTCATTGAACCTGAGGATGCCCGTTCGGTTCAACTCTAATTCTTACCAACACCTACACTCTATGTTACGACGCGAAAGACTTATATGTGCATAGGACCAACACATACGCACGCACTAACAACAAAAACTGTCATAAATAAACAACACACGAGTGCTAGGGCAAGCCAAATAGAGTAAATATTTAGTACAGGGGAACAATACCAGGTCTACGAGAGAAAAACTGTCTAAGGAACACTTCTTACACAAACAGGGTCAGGTATCAATTATTCGTTACTCTTGTTTAAGAACATTCGATCAGCTTAGGAGTCCGATGTCATAACTATACGCTGAGCGACTTGACCGGGCCAACCCGTTAAGTCTCATTAAGCAATGCCAATCAATACAGACTGATCGCTTACGGCACACAAGCGCATCTAGTTACAGTGCGTTTTTTTCCAGGATATTCCACGTCACTGTTAAGGTGTGCGGCGGCACCAGCCACAGTACCTTTTGGTCAGGCTCATGGCTGCTATGACGATGATGATGATGAGTCACAGAGCAAACCGTAGAATTATATACCAAGGGGAAATGAGTGGCCATTTGATAAAGACAACAACCCACAACCGATTCCGGCGTTGGTTAAATCAAGCCACATTCTTAGTTTATAAGTCAAACCGGTGCGCAAAGCCTTATGATGTACTGAGGGTTGTTTGTGAGCGAAATGTTACTAGATTGCCCGAATCTATGTAGTGGACAACGCTCTAAGCAACTGCAGCTGAGCCGAACAACCTACATTCCGGCAGTTGATGTTTCGCATTAAGCGCCCTGATCATTATCATCATTGTCATCAGTAGCAATGCATCAATGAACGATGCGGATGTTTAACTCCAAGACAGTAACAGGAAAGACAGCCTAAAGAAGCAGTCATTTGAAACCCAAATATCTGAACCAAAATAATTAACATTTTGTAAACCAACAACCCAGCTGCAAGTAAGAGTAGGATGATATCTGCCTCCTTGTGGTTTTTACAAATTTGTGATAACAAATGCTACATAAACTACCTCAGACTTGCAAAAGGCACTAAACAAAAGATAAGCGAGACTTGTCAGATAGGTGACTGAAGGAAGGAATGCTTCATTTAAAAAGACGACTGTCATGAATGGTACACATAAACATTATTTAAATAGTCCCGTAAAGGGTGAAATTGGACGTAGAGAGTGGCTTCGATAACAAGCGTTAACAACCATCAAGTGTTAGTATAGCTCAAGATCATGCTCAATGATGTCACTACGATACAAAACGGAACTCAGCAATCGTAATCACATCAACATCAGCAAGGCGGATAGTGAAGATAAGAACAAACAGAGGTGATTGCCAACTCACCAGCACCGGATTGACCGACCAAAGCGACTACTTTTCCAGCTGGAATGGTCATATTCAACTCATTCAGTACAAATGTCTTAGGTCGACTGGGGTAGGCGAACTGTACGGCATCAAAGCAGAGTTGCGGGGCCTGGCCCGGCTGACGCCATAGGTCACAAAGCTTGGTGCACAACGGTGAGAGTCGGTTGAATAGTAATGACTCGTTACATTCCACGGCAGAGGAATGCAGAGTCTGCCACGTAAATAGAAGAGGTGTTGTAGAAAGCATATTCAATGAAATGAATGATTGGAATCACGTATACAATATTTTAACCGAGAAAGAGGATAGAGTATGGCAGATAACAGCATAATAACAAAGGGATGTACCGGGACATGCCTTTAGTTAAATTTAGCAGTTTATATATATATATAAACTAAGACCGATAAATGGCTCAAAGGGATCGTGGTAGAAAACAAGAATATGAACATGTGATCGCTAAATCTAGCTGTTACCTGAGGTACCAATTTATAAATAGCGTGGATATTGTTGGATTAATTTAAAAAAAAGGTCATTGAGATGGTGTGGGTTTAGAGTAACAGCCTTCGATTTAAAAGTCTGCAGTTACAAGTAAAGGATGCTAGCGATCACCGTGCGTGCACCACGAGATGCTTATCGTTATGCGGCACACTGGGAATTATCCGTGAGCTGAAGGCCTGTCACGCTGCACATTATAAGCTATTGAGACTTGAACTCGTACCTGGACAATTTCAAATGAAAACTGAGTGCCAACGCGGTGTGAGAAAATAGGATACTTCATCGAAGTATTATAGAAGCAAAGATGATAAAGAAAAGGTGTGAAAATCAGGAAGCCAAATATAACGATATAACCTATGTATGATACGCCTCATTGTTAACTTCACTCTTCTCAGTATGTGCTATACTCGAATGCTTATAAAGACCTTCAGTCAAGGAAGCTTACAATCACTTGCGGTTCATCCCTTAACTGGTTCTGTTGATCTGCCAACCTGTATCCGTTGCAGACTTCGTTTAAGTTTGTTTAAGCCAGCGAATCTGTCCAACAGAAGTGTCATTAGTCAGTTATTTATTGTATTAACTGATATTCAGTAGGTTGGTTGTCATACTCTATGACAGCTGTTGTTGATATCCAACTATGTGATTTGGTTCTGAATGCCGACGAGCTGACCTTGATTGACTTGGTTGTCAAGCGAGCACGGGTGTAGATTGGATATCGATCGAACTGGAGTAGAATAGGTCAGCAAGCAGCATGTGTTTGAATTATGCCCACTTTGAGTACTAGTTCGCCTCAGGATTCCAGAATAGCCATGACATTTTCTTCACTGCATTGACACTATGTCATCCCCTTAAAAGGCAAGATCGGACTGGACGGAATCGACAGCCGAGAGTCAGCATAGCTAGGACAAACTTAGGCATGACGTAACCCACTGTTGCTGGATCGTCAGTGTAAGTACAGAATCACGGCAAACGTTTTTCTGAAGTATGCATTGTTGTTAGGCTGTATTTGAATGCTATGTTAACCAAAGAAAATCATTATTTTACCTGTCATAAGAACTGCCGACGATGAACTCTAGGATAGTTTGTTAGTCAGTTCCAGTCGATCCTTAACCACACAGTGATCGTCATTGAGTAAATCACTTCTATGAGTTGATGGTTCCGGAAAAACCAAGCGCCAATTGGCAATTAAAAAAACGACGAATATGTTTTACAGTGTGAAGGTGACTGGCAACATGAACTGGCTACAATGAAATTCTATAAATCCGACAAGCGATTATCTAGCAATCGTGGCGACCAAGTCTGTTTACAAAACTGCAAGTATACCACTGACAACTTATGAACCATTTTTGGGCTTGCAGTTAATACACTTTGCCAGAAAATTAAACACATCTTCTCAACTCTGCGCTGGATTGTTGTAGAATTCAAATTGGATACAGCTCGAAAACGACGAGGACAACGCCAACTAGGTATGAGGTTTGAGTCCGGATTCCTACTTCAAAGCTTCAACGGCAGCATGGACAATCTTACGGTACCAAACCCGTGTATGTACCAAAAACTGGAAACATCTCAATTTTTGGGCTTCGTATGGAACTTCACTAACATTAGGTCCGACTTCCAATGACAGATAAACTGGGCAAACAAAGATTACCAAGTGTATTCGACCATGAATCAGAATGTGGAAAACATACAGCGTTTAATCATGCAAAAATTCTGAAAGAAGATCCCGATACAAGGAACAAATCTCCTTCTCATAGCCAACACATTTAAGTCAAAAAATAAAACCAGGTACAAACATGTTCCGTCTATCTGTGCTACATTAGGGAGCACCATGCAGTTATCCAACAGGAGTAACTGAAATCACCAGAAGTTTGAAGAACGGAACAGAGCCCGGTGAATTACATTATGAGCAAGACTCATGGCTCACCGCTGGCGGCCACCGTTAACAGATTGCCGTGAATAATCGAAATAACTGTGTGGAAGTTGACAACGAACAAGTGAATCGGTAAAGTGGAAATGAGGATGCATGCACACACACACCAGCCTGCAGTAGTTTTAACAAGACGTTCGAATGTAGGTTGCGTCTCAGTCGATAGTGTACAAAGTGCACTGGAACTTTGCACAACAGTATAATAAAAATCACACAGATGAGTTCTCGTCAGACGGAAGTGTTTACTCTATCGCCAGCATAACCGAAATCTGTGTGCGTGGGAGGTCATCGTTCCAGGTGATCTGAATTAACCTGGGAGTAAGAAGAACTGATCTTACAAACACAAATGGTTATCATATAGATTGAACATCACCCACAATTGATCGCAGCTGTCGCATTCCCATAGACTTTCCAGTCGGCCCCTTTCGAAAAGAAGAGCCAGACTCGAGTTTCGCTCTCATTAGAGCTCGTCAGTAATGCATATCCTTTCCACGACCAGGACTAGAACTCCGGCCACGTTGTTAACGAGGCAACCGTGTTTACCACTGCGCCATTGATCTCACATTAGGCACGACCGAATTATCATATGTGAACGCCCAACCACTTTCGCATGAGTAATGATCAGGTTGCCCGATCGTCTCGAAATGGAGCCACAGTTACTGTCTGTTAACTCCAATCGGCGACCCCTCGACTAAGACTTCTCTCCAAGTTGAAATCACAGAAATCATTGACTGGTTGAGCGGTATTTGATTACTGAGTAGTAGTGGATTTCGATGGTTATATTGGTGATAAGGAGGATGACATATTTCTCCAGTTATAAGAGGTCCATCCATGAAAAATCTAGACTTCGGTTGAATTCAAACCATCGACAGAAATCGCATGTTTAAACTCGGTAAGAGGTCTACCAGCTCAGCAACCTGGCTACGCCGAGAGCTCAGAATTATTGCGCTTGGATTCAGGCACCCATCTACCCCACTGTTCCATACGGAATCCACCAGATGATCCAGAGGATCGGCTGCCTCAGTGACCAACCAGCCAATCACGTAGTTAGCATAAATGTACAGTTTGGTCAATTGAGGAACTCGAAAACTTGCCTGACTACGCTATGAAGGAGGTCGGTTTGTATTGGTTTTACTGATTCCTAGATCATGAGAGTGACACACAGCGGAATGGTACCGTTGCAGATGTCAGTTTCAATAGCTCTTGAAGAACTTCAACTTTGTTGATCGAAGATTGGCGTTAATAGGGAATTGACGCTATTGGATATAGCCAACATTATCAAGGGTTTGAGGTTGTTGAACAGCCTGTCTTCTAGGTTCCTACATCCCAGTTTTAATGTCCATACAATATAAACATGTGAACATGTCTTAAACTTAATCCTGCACGGTACATTTAACCTAATTCGGATTTTCGGGAAAGCGGATAAAATATTAAAATCCCATAAATGGAATTTCAATTCAGTTCACACTGGTGACTGATAGTGTACAATCTAACCTCATGAAATCCGTAGTCGGGTGATTATTTAAGATTTGCACACCTGTAATCCGGATTTTTTATTTTTATATCAATAACTGTTTTGACGATTTCAGTCCATCATTAAGCAGTCGTCGAGGAAATATGTGTTTTTTAACAGTTTAACCATAAATTCCGACTACTGATGAGTATTGCATTATGTTGCTAAACAAACATTGTACAGCAGATAGCTTGCAAACAAATGACAGAGAAAGAGATTGGAGAATTTCTGTTAGGCTGAAACTCGCACAAACCCGAAATTGTGTGAGATTGTCAATCATTTCAGCAGTGAACTTAGAGAAAATCATCGAAAGAGGCCGACTGGAAAGTCTATGGAAATGCGACAGCTGCGAGAAATTGTGGGTGATGTCCAATCTATCAAGATATCAAAATCCTCTATTACTCATCAAAATAACCAAAATGAGAACATTTCCAAGAATGCTAAGACGGTGAAACGATGAAAACATGCGCAGACTAAAAAAAATGTTATTTCAGCATCCGTATAAATCTCTGATCTTTTACGATTATGTTGATTTTTGTCGTTATCGTTCAGGTATGTCACAAAGTGGATAATTATTCGGGTCACAAAAAAACACATTTGTCAAAGATATTGGTGAAGTCAATTCAGATGGAGAAGTTCATACTATCACTGGTGAGTGGTAGGGAAAGTGGTTGACACAAACTGAACGTAACTCAGAAGTGGTCGCAGCTGTCGCATTTCCATACAGTTTTCGGCCAATCTCCTTTGAAAAGAATCACTGGTCCTAAACGCAGGGTCATCGGTTATCGGGTCCCCTCTCAATGTGACCAGACATCTTGAGTATTACTCCAAAACGAATGTGGCTGAGCGTTGGCGTGTAATTCGGTTGTGCTTAATGTGGGCTCGATAGCACAGTGGTGAACACGGTTGCTTCATGAAGGCGCGATCAACTGTTTGATGTTCAGCCTAAATTCATGTGAACTGGCTATGTCGTCGGAAAAGATATCATGAAGTTGCGTCCTACTGGACGACTGGAGAAATCGCTTCCGTGTCTGACAAGTCGATTTGTAGTAGGCAACAGGTAGGTTTGCAGAAAAACAGTTACAGACCAAAGTTTCATCCGGAGATCATCTAAGGACTCTAGAGCACATGCCATGAAGTTTGGTCAAAGGAACCGTTTTCGTTTGGATTTGCGTCATTCTGATTGCAACGGTCAGCGAAAAATTAACCAATTCCTGACGACGAATTGTAACTCACCAAAACTGCCAAACCGATTTGTTCACGAGGACTGGCTACAAACTAGGGACAGATTGAATATGGCACCGATGTATTTCGAAATTAAGCGTTTTGTCACACTATTCCGAAGCGTTTATTTGCACAGTTGTTATGATTACCCTGCCATAAGACGAACTGCTGCGTTCATACCCTTCAAGTATGAATAGCATTGAATCCGTAATTGTCGGGGTAAACGATCTTCACCCTTTGTTGCTTTAACGAAGCGCTGGTAACACACCTGCCAGTGTCAACATTCAATTGCTTTATGCATACCTATAACACGGAACCAGCTTCCGCGCAGCTATACACGAGAGTACGAAATGTTTCACATAACGAAAGCACGAATAGGCCACTGGAGCATAGTTGTGATAGGGACCCAACAGCGGAGGCCAGTAGTTGTATGACGAACAGTTGAACTCGTTAGGCGAGGCGGGTGCAACGAAAATCCCTAAAATGAAGGATGGATTTTCACGTAAATTGGTAATTACTGTTCGATCATTGGGAATCGTACCTCTACAATTCTTCGTTTTAACAAATCACTGCCCGGAAAAATTTGGGAGTGTTGCTTCAGGCCGGGATCAGTGAGAAGGAATTTCAGACCACTGCGAGTTTTACGAATAGTAGTGACAAAGTGTCCGCTCGGGGAATAAAACTGCCGAATGCACTATACATTACGCCACCGAATCAGTGTTAGGAATGTGCACATACCAAATTATCATTATCATCATCGTAGACAGTAAGACATCACAACCACAAAGGAAAAACAACCCCTTGCCAGGCGGGAGAAAAAAAACAGAAGAGGAGAAGGAAGCGAATTACCAAAAATATCTACGTCTAGATTTAAATATTAAACATCAAGGTGCCTACATCTTGCAAATAAACAACCCAACTACAGGTGAAGGTTAGGCGTCGTCAACTCTCGTTATCACGCGTCAGCAAGTGCACTTAATTAACAGACAACTTGGTCGAACAATGAAAACGTTCACGTCACTGGGCCCCATTAGTCTCCATCTCACTCGACATCTCCAGCCACTGAATCTGTGACTGGCGATGTTCTCTGCCCGGGAGAAGAACCCAACTTACAGTGATCAATCGCTTGGTGAACAAATGCGTTTCGCTACGCCAGGTCATCATCCGTCCACCTCGCACCTTATGTCATTCGACCGCATCATTGGTACAGTGGTCGGTGTAGTGAACTACCAGCTGGTATCCTAGTACAAGGCCTGGTCATTTGAATGTGTAGACATGACGATTGAACAAAAGAACTCGATTGGCAGTCATCACCAAATACACGCTTCCTAACCATTTTGTTGCTTATTCGTTAATGATGAGTAGCAAGGGATTTTGATTTTCATAAAGATTGAACATCACTCACAATTGATCGCAGCTGTCGTATTCCCATAGACTTTTTAGCCGTCCCATTTCGAACAGCAGAAGCACTAGACTTGAGTTTCGTTCTCATTAGAGATCGTCAGTAGTGCATACCCTCGCCACTGCCGGGACTAGAACCACGGCCACGCTGTTCATGAGGCAACCGTTTTTACCACTGCGCTATTGACCTCACATCATGCACGACCGACTTATCATATGTGAACACTCATTCGTTAGTGTCAACCGATGCGAGCGATCGGATATAGACATATTCCTGAAAACGGTTCACGTCTGTAACCCTAAGCAGCCACGTTCCTCTGCCGTAAAGTAATACACACACCAAAACCACTTAATATACACAACCCTTGAGCTTGAGAACGATGCCTCTTTGTCGTTAGAGATATCTTAAGGTAACGAATACCGCTCTAGCCTTAAAGATACGCACTTCTGTTTCATTTCCTATATCTTCGTCGCAGCTGATTCCGTTTTCACAAAACACAAAAACCGGTTCGTTATTCAACATTCAGTCTACGTAATCAAAGCGGTCTTACAGAAACACTTTGCACTAAGAGGCTGCAAAACGTACATACCGAATGCTAGTCTCATTCACCTAGCCCCCTCTCATTATTCTGGAGACCGACAAGTCTGTGTTTTTGAAACCGTCCGCAAACCTGCTCGTATGTTTTATGCATTCCAGAGGTACATTTTCTGCTTTCTCCATATTCACACATTCAGCAAATGAAGGACATTTAATTATATGTGCCTGAGTCACAAAATATTGATAATAATTATCAACCTAACGGAAAGGTTAAGGAAAATATTCGCAGTCGGCAAAAATTATGGAAAATCTGTCGATTCAATTAGGTGGTCAATTCAAAAATAGCAGTGGAAACCTAGCTGAGTGGGGAAAAACGGAAGAAGGGTGAGACTGAGTACGTACAAATAATTGTCTGTACAGGGATCTAGTAGAAAATGTAGAAATATATTCGAAGAGATCCGAAAAAAGGGGATGGTTTGTACGAGATAGGCACTTTGCTGAAAAGTGTTTAATGATGAGAAGCAATAAAATCAAGGATCTTTTTACGGAGGATACCACTGCAACAGGACGGATATTTTAAGATATTAACAAATAGTAGAAAAACCTTCGGAAACAAACCAGGGAAAATAATTAGTGAACAATCCATCCAATGGAGAAGTACATAGGTCTTGATAAATCGACTGACCTGGCGGTGTAGAATAAGGGGAAGATTTATGGGCTGGACAAAAAGACAGCCTTCGGACTTTGGTGAAAACATCAGTGATATGAAGTGATAATGTCACGTTGTTACTCAAGGCAATTCTCAGAAGTCGACATGAGGGTTTATTAGTTACATGGAGAGAGAAGGATACATTAAAAAGTTTCTCACACTGAGTTTGCTTCAGACACGAAACCACTATGTCAACAGACCTGGATGTATAAAGAAGATTGTCGACCTGTGATCAATTTGACGGTTCGGACAAGCAGGGTGACAGAAAAAGACTGAACTGGGTTTTTGACGCCTAACAGGCGCCTTGATGTTATATGTTTGAATGTAGACGTAGCTCTTTTTTAGTGGTTAGGTCCCCTCCCCTCTCCCTTTTTTCTCTTCCTAAACAGGGTTTGTTTCTTCTTCTTCATGGTTGTGTGGCAGTTAAGCATCAGTGTGAACCACTGATGTATTGCTGTCTATGATGATGATGATGATGATGATGATGTCGATTAACATCAATGTGATATAAAGTGAAAATGAGAAAGGACTGTACTTTGTGGAATATCAAAACCAGTTATGAGTGGAGAGCAGACCTGAGCACCGTATTGAGTAATTTGACTTCAATGTGTAAAGTAATCGCCAAAAACCTTTACCCATCAAAAAGTCTGCCTCAGTGAGATAGTGAAGTCTAATTTAGTTGCTTTGCATAATTATATATAAATGTTTATCATGCGGTACGTTTTATAAGTCGCAAATTGATAACAGATCACAGGAAGTTAAGCGGAGGAGTATGCGTGTGGAACCAAAAGGATGAGCGATTCAAATTCGAAGTTCCTCAAATGACGAGGTAATTCAACCCATGCAGTGGCATACAGTCAACTGAAAGATGCGAGATGAGCCTTCTGGAACACAATGTCAATAGTCTCAGTTACATCAAATTGGTGCGATAACACAACATCCATATTATCCGTTCACAATCGCTGGATATCTCAAGATACAAATGCCCATTAGATAGAGCCATGCACGTGAGCCTAGGAAATCTAATAGCGAAAACAACACATGTTGAAGTGAATTCACATTGACTGTGTTGGTCAGTTTGTCTTCAACTAGGTGTGATGCTTGGAATATGGTATTCAGCCAGATAAACGAAGATGAGAAAGATTTCCGATTCATGTGATAATCGGCTAGCCGATGAAAGAACGCCATTTGACATAGGCCATCCGGATGATCAGTGCTGAAGAGTAGACGCAGGTACGCAAAAGAGCCGAACTCTATTTTATGTTGGATTGGAACCGGCCGTCAACAGCTGGACACTAACCATTTGTTTGTCCACGTGAGTGCAATGTGCACGAACGATCAGAGCGAGCTGAATAGAAACCACTCCATCCATTTTTTGCAAGAGTTTGCAGTTCAATATTGTATCTATTCAGACTTCGCTCTCACACAGGAACAAGCGTCCTTGAGCAGGCACTTCCTTTCAAGAGATGCTTCTGTGAGACAACTTTTTTGACGTTGGTCATTTCGTTTGCAGAAACAAACCCTTCAGGTTCGAATGACACAGTTCCCCTAAGGAAGACACAGCATACCACTCCTGTCAGACCAAACACAGTTGACTTATGCAACTTATGCTTACGTAGCTAAAGTTTACAAAATCGTTCCTGTGAGTCATGTCCTTTAGGGAGAGTCGTTTGCAAACATTTGCGAAGCGTTCACAATCGTATTAGTTTTATACATGTATCACGATTCAATGGAAAAAAAAAACACATTTGTTCATCCGGTCACCAAATAAGGGCAATTCGAATGAGCGAAAATCGCGTCCAGCAGTCAATCCATTAATGTTTGGTGCTAGTAACCTCCAGTTTTTCAAGAGAATGAAAAACAAAGGAATCAACAACAGAGAAGCATTGGAAAGCCCGATAATAATTCGGCCCGTGATCTGGCACAACAGAAAATACGGGATTGTGTAACCCTGACCAACTTGTCAGTTGTTTTCCACTTTTCAGTGCGAATCACTTGTAAATAATACTATTGTTTGTGTGCATGATCCGTCATAAGTATACGATGGTAGTGCAGCCACCACAGAAAATTCAAGGTGCGGGGCAGTGCATTTCTTTCTAGAGGTTCAACGGGAGGTCCAAACGCAAGTAGTGTCGAAAAGACCACAGTAATAAGGATGAGCTCACGTTTACTTTGACAATTCTTGCGAAACAAAATTGTCCTAAACGCCATGTTAAACTCACATCGACTAGGCTCTACTAGATTAAGAGGATGAAACACCTTAGTCGAAAAAATGTTTGTCCCCCCCCCTCCCAGAATGTGTTCAGTAGTGGGAACGAGTTTACTGCAGTAGACCATTTTGGTCTGACTAGGGAGATGAATTGTGGATTTCTTGCGTGTGAATTGAATTAGAATTATTCCGTCAACGACATGCTACGCATAGCACTATATCTGGAAACTCAGACAGTCAAAACACGCGAGCAGCACCTTAGGGAAAGACACATCTATAATCGTTTGAAACAGTTGGCAACCAATTCTCAGGAGAAAAGCACGTCAACATCATTCATTCAACAAAAAGGTTTTTTGACCACTAGTAATTATGAATCAACATTCGAGTACTACTGGCAAACCATTCAGTCTGACCTTCAGAAGTAGAATAAACTTCGAACCAGTTAAGATGGTTAAACGTGTGTGAATGCATGTGTAACTAAGCAAGATAAAAAAAAGCATGTACATGGGTAAAGCCAATGTCAACAATCTCACCGAGAGCAGTCAATGTGCCGTCAAACTGCTTGCAAGGTAACGTAAACGATGGCGTTGAAAATTAACAACAGAACCTCCAGATAGACTCCACTTCAAGAAGTGAAGTTTGCAGAAGACAAACGACAACCACCATTGGACTGTAGTATGAACTGATTCCGATTCATCACATGCAATAACAAAGATTACAGGTAATCCAATAAAGGGACCGCTAGTTTGAGCCTCGATTAATCCAACTGCGCGTAACTTATGTTAGGGCAGATTCACAATATATTCAACTTATATGTGACTTAGAGAGCCGCACTTTGTGTAAAGGCCAAAAACGTAATGTATGCTTTACTTAGGGTGTTAATTTTGTATTCTGTATACCATAAGGTGTTCGCTTTCATATGGCAAACAGGCTGTTCAATTCTCGACACGAACTGTTGCGGCAACCAGGCTCAAACCAACGACCAAAACTTGCAGTCGGGCGTCAATACCACTGGCGTACTACGTCCAGAATGTCCTCTAAATTGACAATAACTGACGTCACCATGGTCCGTTTTCCATTCAACTGTAATATGTCTACTTATGCGTGTATAACGATGGCTCGAGTGGGCTTAATCGTGCACAGTCGAGAGAAAACCTCAACATTATAACTTATATTTTAGATAGGATTCGACCAATTGTTACACACAATTGTTACCGTTTCTATTTGGACACAGGCAACACTACTTGCTGCTCTGAACTGTTAAATGACAATGAACCATGAGACTCTAGAGAAAGGAGACGTTTTTGGCCTGCAAACTAAGAAAGTATGTTACAGCCATGCATAAAGTAACCATACAAACAGCTTGCGAGGATGGGAGAAGTTCCCAGAAATACAATGCATACTTTATGTATTTACTAGTTCAGTCTGCCAGAATTTTGCAAATTATAAGAGGCTGGAGACGTACGGCTTCGAAGTCATATGCTACAAAGCATTATAATTGGGGAAAAAAGAACACCATTATGTTTGTGCCCGAGAAAAACGCGTACCCCAAAAATTCGACTCAAAGCACTATTACCACGGACCACGTGACCGTAGAGCAAGGAGAGTTGGGCCAACGAGCGCTGCACAGTTTGAGTAGTCACCAAAAAAGACATCAGATCTCCCGGTTTGAGTTCGTCTCGCGAGATCAGGTGACCACCCACGTACAACACACCAAGTACTATGCCTTGAAAGGGAGGAAACATTGACTGAACGTTAAGGCGTTAACTGACAGGTTGGACAGAAACGATGTACCCCTGATGGTAGTACCCATGACTACAAAAATGACCACCTTACGAAGGTATCATCCTAAGTTAATCTGAATTCAATTAAACGTCTAGAGCTTGAGAGGCTAAAGAAAACTGGATGAAAATGAAAAAACGAGAGAAAACCGAAAAGGATTATGACGTGAGCAGCATCTGATAGACTATACAAACCGATGCACTTGCACGAGTGGTTGTCTCGGTTAGAGTCAAAAATCAGCAAAATTTGTCGTCATCGTTTGACTAACAGCCGTCAAAAATTCGACCACTTATTATGCAGCAATTGTAACATCAGTTGACAGTCTATAAGAGAAACTGAGGTTGCTATTGTCATCTGTGCGATACCCACAAGAAGTGAAACGTTTGAGTTCGATCTGACAGCTACCTACTATATGCGTCAAAAGTGAAGTTATGAAAACAATTCTTTGCGTGATATTGATCTTTGGAAAAAAGAGGGCAGTGAATTCACCGTTTGCTGTCTGACTTCCGGACAAAACACTGAGAAGCCAATCAAATATGGCTACATATCAGCAGACACATAACTAGTCAATATGTCCATTCAGCGATGAGTTTCAACCCGAAAAAGGATCGCTAATTTGACAAAGGGTAGTGAGGGGAGGCAACTTGGAGATACACTCAATTCGACATTCAGTAAACAAGGCGAAAAGTAACTCAAAAATCTGGGCTTTGGGTGCATTCGAAACAGCGACAGGTGGTGTGTGGTGGTGTCCTTAACAGATACGTGTACAACCGACTGAGCTACGAAGCCACCCAAGCAGCTCTGAAATGTCATTTTCGGGTTGGAGTCAACCAGAAGACTTAAAGGACTGAAAGCCGCTATGAGACTACTTGGGCAGTTGTGGGTGAAATTTACCATTGCCACCGATGACAGCATTTGTGTTCTGCTCCAGATGGGTAACGGCTAGTAGTGGACCGAGTGGACTGCCTATTGCAACAACATCGATTTGTAGACAGCCAGTTCCCTGGAAGTCGCCGAGGCGGTAGCAATCGATAAATGGGAGCCACCTCTTTGCGTACAGAAAAATTTGTTCATCAGTACTAGATTGCCTGATAACTGATGCGCATTGATGTGTGTGTGGTTGTTGAGTTTATTGTTTGGCTTCGCAGTAGCTATTGAACTTTGCTATATAAACCCGCAGACTGCAGTTTGTGCCTGATGGGATGCAGCGAAATGTGTCCTAGAGATGCGCTACGGAACAAACGGTTTCTGACTTCCTCGTTCAGATCTGTCACAGGAAAAAATTGTTTTGCACCTTCGTATACTTGGTGAAGTAGACCAGAATCAATGGTGAAATATTTAAGCTTAGGATGGATTCCAGCCGGCGAAAAAAAAGCGTACATCCCTACGACGCATGTGCTTTAGCAACTGGGCTACTAAGTGAAGCCAACAGTGAATTGATTGCGGAGGTGTTACGGAGCCGCGCCCATCGTTGCAGACGGCCAATGTAGTTTTACGCAATCACCTGCTTACACTTGCTCGTCTCACCAGCCGTTGGTAGTCTGGCAAGTCGAATCATTGGGTTTCTGCTTTCTGACTAGTTGATTGTCAAACTGGCCACATTTGTGGTTAACATGTCACATTCGTTTTGTTCCCGTACTGAGTGACAGAAACCCAGTGTACGCTCTCACGACTCGTGTTCTGATTCCCCACGGTTAGTAGGGTTATAACAACGGATTTATGAAGAATTTTCACGGCTCAATAGAGGTTGTCAGGGACAACACGACAAAAGAAATGAGATATCACTAACAAAAATCGATCCAGCAAGCGAGAAATAACAAGCAGAGATCGGCAAAATATAATTAGTAAACAGACAAAAGCGCACACAACACACGGAGGAAACCCTCACGTGTCGTGGGCTGGAAGTTCCACGCGAAAACGGGAACACACGTTCAGCGACTTGAAAGTTAGTGAGACAATAGAAATCTGTTGTTGTTATCACACTTCATACTGCATTTTGCTATCCGTCTATTATCTCATATCCAGTAAATAAACAATAGAACATGACTGATTTTGGGCGTTCGAGAAGTAAGGAATAGTTTGTCCGTTTTCACACAATAAAGGCAAATCGATAGCAGCTGAGTTGTAAAGTAAACTATAGTAATTTGCACGCACAAAGACTCCCCGCAAGTAACATCATTTCGTTGAACTTCCGGCTGTCCCCATGAATATCTGAAAGAGTCATCGCCCACTGGTTTTCTTCGGAGTATAAGGGAATTTGATGACTATATGCTAAAAGGCTTATATAAAAAGGACACACTATCTACACAATCATCCAATTTCAGGTTAACCTTAACTGTGTAATGAATACACTGACGCAAAGCTAGCCAGTCTTTTCACTGAAGTTTTCATAATGCTACTTAAAACCTTCAAGTAGTTGAAAAAATATGACGCACTGGCAGATGTGGATGCGTGGACGACGGGGGTCCAACTTGTGTATACAAGCAAACATATAGCTGATCTGGGAAAACTATGTGAGTTTGCCACTGTAGGTGCGCACCGAAATCGCTATGAGTATGATGCATAACTTTAATAAGGTGGCATAAATAGTATATGTTTAAAAGTCAAAATTCGAAGGAAGCACATGGCCGGTTACTCGGTTGTTACCATTGATCAAGAAAATGTTCCCGGTGAACCTCAATCACACATCCTGCTACGGAAACGGTAGGCAATGAGCAGTATTGTTAATAACTCAGTTGAGAGTTACTTGGGTCTCTTATTCCAGACCTGGCGGAGTTACTAGATGTGCAGAAACTCAGTCGAGGTTAACGGGGTACGTGTACATGGTGAGAAGCAAATCACAAAACTGGTCACGTGCTCCCGGCGAGATTTGGCCATTAAGCATATATCAATTGTTACCTTACACCGTGAAATTACAACGCCAATTAGAAGCTTGAGACTGACTGAAGTTCTGTACATTTCCTGTAAGCCCTCTTGACATCTGCAATAAACTACGGACTTGGGTCCGAAATAAACGACAAAAATAGCCTGCAAATGAGTTAGTAATTACAAATGATGTAAAGTTGTTTAGAAATCTCAAACATCACGGTGCCTGATATGCGTTAGAGGGCCGAATACTGTCAAGCTACTCAAACGTGGAAAACGGTCAATGTGATCAAAACTCAAAAGTATAAATGTATGACGAGCAGCCTTGGGCATTATCACTCAACCAGCACGAGTGATTGCTCAAATACACAATAAAGTGTTCGACCGGCAAAGTTTACGTGGCTATAAAACATCCATTTGAAACACAAATGTAATTGCAAGGCGAAGAACGGCGATCAGACAGTCGGAAAAGTATTCATTAAGCAGAATGTGAAACCGATTAACTTGATAGTTCACATAGAGAGTAGCTCAACTCAATGCTTCCATTCTGAGCAAAATATTGTAATCCGCAGGTGATGATGATATTCAATGCATTCCATAGAGGTGACCATTTCAATGATTCTGCTTTCCTTTCAACAGTGTATTTTTCGGTGACCATCGATCAATGTTGTCAGTTAAGAATTTTCAAGCGTCAGCACCATGGTCCATTGTAGCTGTTTTTAACCGTGTATCATGCGAAGTACCCATGTTATCTCAGGGTCAACGAACGAATCGATGGCAACAACTGAGGTAGTGGGCAAATCGGAGGTGAATCCACAGAATTTCAGATGCCTTCAACCATACACTCACCATTATCCACAAAGACACCAATGTTAAACAGCCATGCAACCATGACAAAAAAAGCAAAATGTAAACCATCGATTTCAAAAAAGAAAAAAAAAGATTAGAGGCTGACATGCAAAGATCGTACCGAGATTCAAACATTCCACACAAACAAACAGTTCAGTTGCTAGTGAGCAGAATACACCATTAGTGTGACGATCTCTTCATGATTTTCAATACCCACACTACACGCAAACGAAACAATTAGTATCAAGTTGATTTCGTAAAAACGATACGAAGGTTACGAAAGACAGAAATGGGTGAGGAGTAATTACTAAAAATTCACCTCATAAGATAAGGTGTTGAAAAAGATACTTGGATAAAAAACCTAATGATCAACGGTTAGTTTAAAATAGTGAACAATCTGTATACTCCGATGAAAGCTTTTGTCATAATTAATTTGTCAAACAACACGTAAAAAGCACGGTTACTCAATCTTGATCATCCTTAAGGAGAGCACTCAGGGAGTACAAAGTCAGACGAATCTCAACAGTAGGGTCATCTCGTTAGTGGTATCATTTGGACGATGACACCGCCCACAAGGCACATAGATTAGTAAAAGGTATACAAGCCAATCTTCCTACTAGCGTCATTAATAGTCCACACATTGATAGTCTGTAGAAAATGCCACTTTGAAACACGAAGCAGAACTTTTACGTCGTGGCAATGCCGCTCATGAATGGCTAGCTGACCACATTAGATACAGCAAGAGCCAAAGACTAAGGCGTTGAGCCGTGGCTGAACTGACTGCCCGTTCAACTCTGAATGCTGAATACTGGCTCCGATGCGAAGTCGAACCTATTGAAGTATTATTTATACAGACAACGAACACTGAGTGGTGAACACTCATTCACGATTTAATATCTCAGCTTGCACGTCACGGTCTTGTGCAACATACTGTGGGGCCTTTTCGTTGTCAAAGATAAGAGAATTAACAAAATCCAACCCATTCACTTCACTGTGGAGTTGACTGTGATTGAGTTGATGATAAACATTTTCGAAGGGTGCCTTCATATATGTATGGAAAAACAGAGTAGGATAAATTTCGGACTGTGCGAGATGGAAAATAAGGACGTTGATCGGAACAACAAGAGCGTCACTAAGCTTTATTTTTCGCAGTTAGAAAGTGCTCTTAAACAGAAGTGTATATTGGACTTTGGACTCTGTTGAGAAAATAGGGAATGCCATACTGAATCGAGTTTCAATGTCAATGTTTTCACGCCTTGAATCACATTCATGCAATATTCGTCATATCGCCATTTCTAACCTAAACCGATCATTCGTAAACGACACGCAGTGTAGCGAACGATGGGGTGGTATTCGTAAGATGCGTCCACAATGACGAAGTCTGTGAGATGAGAGCATTGTAACCAGTGAACAACATAGCCTGCGCTGAATTTCGGGGATTCTGATTAGTTCAAATTGAACACCACTCACATTCGATCAGTCCTCGCATCCAGTCGACCGAAAAGCTTATCCGGATGCAAGGACTGTGATCGAATGTACGTGGTGTTCAACTTGAAACTTCGTCACATACCGCGACGCCTAGAGAACGCCGACAGTAAAAAAACGGCATTCTGTGAACATCTTCCGCGCGAATGAGGCAGGATTCGTGGCTTTCCAGTAAACCTGTTCATAGATCGACAATATAAAGTTGTAAACCATACCAGTGACACAGATAGCGTAAGCTGGCAAACGCCATGCAGGCCTGCCTTATCTAGACGAGTCATCATCTCAAAAATCCTCACTGTTGATGTAGCTCCGGTGGTACACACACTTCTAGCCTGTGATCAACGGGTCATCACCAAGAGAACTAGCACGCGTGCAATCCTAATTCTTGTAACAACATATTATAATCAAAAGGTGCAAACGTCACACATAAATGACAAGTTGAATCCCCTACTGTGTTAAGGAGTTCTGAGAACACTGCTAACTATAACAGATTAGAGTAGTATCGTCTGCATAGTTCAAGTCCAGAAGTTCAGTGCCTGAAAACAACTCCACACCATCAAAGTTGCAGCGTGTCAGAAGACACCATAAGATTTTTTCTTCCGTAAGACTGGAAAGGAAAAGAGAGACTGAGCAGCGTTGTCGCAGCTCACTTGACATGCTGAAAGTCAATGGTAAACTGCCATAATCACTAACCTAGCCCGAGGTCTGACAGAAAATTGCTTTGAGGATTTTGACATATTAATCTTCTTTGATATACGACCACACGCTATTGTCCAGTCGACCAAAGCAAAGGCCTCTTTGACTCTTAACAAGACCACTGCCCTTCCTTTGTGTGAATAGCAGTGTTTAAGCACCTGGCAAAATATAATCAGCACAGACACTGTCACAGTTTAACTCAGCATATCCCTCGATAATGCAAGGCTGGGGTTAGGAAATAAAACAGCTGTGCAGAACACTTTTGGAGATCAAAATGCCCTTCAATTGACTCGTGACCCTGTGAAATTAATCGTTAGTTGTCAATCTCATAACCCGCCCCCCTCATTCATTGAAGTTCACTCACCTACCCACACACTCGCTGTTGTCTGTCAAATCGCACCCTCCCCATCCGTGTGAATAAGCCCCTCATACGGGCCGGTCTGACATTGTCAACACCTAATCGGTCTGCCCTAAGACCCGGGTATTTAGCCGCTCACTAGACCGATCCGATCGCATTTCGTCTGCTTGTTCTTGCTTGTCGGCCGCCTGTGTTTGCAGATGCCGTGCATACGACCCCTTGACGGCCTATTGCGGCCAATCATTGTACTTTATCCTGCAGGTACAAGCAAATAGGGTTTTGTTTCTTGTATTTGATCATATTGTTTATATTAGTAATACCATGTTCCTCACGACTTGATTTTGTTCGGATATTTGGTGCCGTTGGTTACACGTGCTTCGTTCAACGTTCGTCGGAAAAACGTACAAGCTGCAAACAGCTTCGACGCAATAGCAATATGGCTCATCCATCAAGGGTTCGAACATCGATGGGGCGAACACGTCTTGAAGATGAGGAATAACGTTACACAAATCGGTGAGGCTCAGCATGGTCTTCTAAACAATACTGTTTTCGAATCTTACGGAAAAATGTTGATCGACGCACAAACTATGACTGTCAAAATTATAAAGACTGAGGTAATGATTTACTCAATCGAGACATCCGAATAGAGTGCCAATTCAGTTTTGCAGTTGATAAGATGTGTGCCAGTGATCAACCATTGAAATCAATATCATCAGCAAATCCCACCCAACAATGACCGCGGATCATCAGATGTAATGGGTTATTTTTACATTTCACTTACAACTACGGAGCTAAGGCGTAAACGAGCGTGACTGAATAAAAGTTAACTTCTCAGGTTTTAAACCATGAGGCATTTGCTACCAGTATGCAACATACTAGGACATGTATGAGTTAGATACTGTTAGACTTATCAACCTAAGCAAGAACAATTTACACAGCCGAGGAATCAGGGTAGCCGGCGTCGTTACCACTGACCTGTGTCATCCTCAATAGAATGCTATGAAGACGGAACGTCACGAGTAAAATGGGTGACAAAGTTTACGGGAATCGCCCGAAGGTTGAATAAACAATGAACTGGTAGAGACAAGAGAGAGAAAAGAAAAATAAGAGGTCTGTGGTAATGACATCGGCTTCCAAAAAAGATAGTGTGCTCGAGCACAATTTACCAAGAGCTACCGTATGAGGATATGAACAATCAACTACCATCTGGTCTACAGAGAACCAGAGAAGTAACAGAGCAGCATGCATCAGTCTGGTGTATGACTTACTTTAATGATGAGACCTACCATTCAGTGCAAAGTTGGACAGGCCTTGAAATAATCCAATACCATATCCCAATTTCTCGTTCAACCGTCTTGCTTCCTCCGATTCAATACAAAATTTTCTATCAAAACAAACAGGATGCGATATACCTAAGTGAATAGACAACAAAAGCAACGATGATACTGAACAGAACAAGTAAAATTGAATAATAAAATAGAAATGGTGCTTTGGTTTTAAATAAAAGATGAAATCAACACGCGCGCTGCAATCGACGCAATACATCGTATTTCGCAGAGGATCATTACCAGGTTAACAGATCAGAAAAACGACTTTCCTTATCTACCGCGCTTTCTTTTTTCACGCGCTGAAATCGATCCACCGTTGTTGTGGTTAGTCAACAAACGAGCAACACATCCACTACAGATCCAGAAGGGGTTAATAGACACTTTGTAAACAGTTAATCCTAGTAACTAACAACGAAGTGGTGGAAAATTGGTTCGACTTTGTTGGGTATCATCAACATCACGCACGTAAAAGAACCGAATTTACGACCGACTTAGCCGCTAAACCATTCAATTCCCCGGTGTGTATTTCGTCAACGAGAAATGACAAGATAGAAACAACTATCAACTGCTTCATCGGTAGTAAATTAAATCAACTGTTCGTAGAGAACAGAAAGCTGGTAAAGTCACGCAAGTGAGTGAATTTTACCATGTGATGCCATTCAAACATGCTGTCAGCTTTGCTTGTTCGTAAATCCAGAGTAAGTCATTTTTGAACTAACTTGTCAAGTTGGCCGAGCTTGAATAAGATCGTTTCTCTCGGTTGGTTACGACCTATTGTAAAGGAGGTCAAAGTGACTTTCATTCGGACACAATTATATCACCAGACACATTACTTACAGAAAGGGAGTAGGCAGCGAGTAAAGAGAAAATTAAAACAGATGTCAAAGGGACAAAACGTGTCATGAAATGAGAAGAAAGTGGCACAATTATAACAACCAAATTCATCCGTGTTACCAGGCTTTCCATTATCTGTCTAATCAGTTCGAATCTACACTACATTGTGCTATAAAAACGAGAATAAGGGGTGATTAACTAGACAATTCCAGCGTCAACAACGCATTAGTTGCGAACATCAATGAGAGAGGAAATATTAAATGTAATCAGGCGCTGTTTTCCATTTAAATAGCAGGATAAAAAAAGAAACTATGTGAGCTAAAGTATGTACGTTTGGTGGCGTGTCCGACGTTCATCATCATCATCATCATCACAGACAGCAATACATCAGTGGTTCACACAGATGCTTAACTGCCACACAACCATGAAGAAGAAACAAACCCTGTTCAAGAAGAGAGAAGAAAAAAAAGAGGGTAGGGGACCTAACCGCTAAAAATAGCTACGTCTACATTCAAACATACAACAACAGGGCGCCTACACCTTGCAAACAAACAACCGAGCGGTAAGTGAAAGTAGGGCGTCATCAGCAAGACAGCTTCCTCACGGCTTTCACTGCCCCGCGTCATTAAGTGCACTCACTTCACAGACAACTCGGCCAAACAACAACATTCACGCCACTGTGCTCGGTTAGCCGCCATCTCACCTAAAGTTTCAAGCCACCGACTCTCTGAGTCGCAAGGGCTCCAACCTGGGAGACGAACCCGATTCACAGTGCCCAACCCCTTCGTGAACGATTTCATTTGTCTACGTCTAAATACTACAACTCAAAAGCGAAACAATCGAGGTTTTTTAACACTCACAGAAACATAATCAGATTAAAAATTACACTTACGTGTGCTGGTTCTCTTCTAGTGCCAAGGCTTTAACGCTTCGTATATGTGTAAAGGTCTCCTCGACGGTGGAAGCCGCAATGGAGTTCTAGGAATTGAAGTCGCAATAAAAGTAGATCGCACATTTAATTAAGACAGTCCGATAATCACATAAACCATCGGAAATGACTGATAAATCGTGGTATGTTCACAGCACTTCCAGTATAGTACATCAATTTACACACTAGTAAATAATGAAAAGTTATAACTAGGGTCATTCGGTTCAACGAACAAAAAGCTGACTATTCACAAAGGTGACGGACGAAATATCTCAAAGAATAGATCAAGAAGAAAAAGCGTTCATGCATACCTGCAAATGTACGTTCTGACTCAAGCGACGAAGTTCAGCACCCATAAGACTACCAACCAATACGACGCAAGGCAGGGAACCCATCAGAGTGAACGTCAACGTTGATGAAATTTTCAACAGCGCATAAACGGAACCGACTACCTGACAATCGGAAGCAAGCAGAGTAATTTTAGAATGTACTTTGTAGATCAAACAGACACGTGGTGATGCACATACAAAATGAAAATGTCTCACTGGGATGCAACTGAATTCAAATAAGTTTACTTACTCAGCCATAAATTATACAACCATACACTGATTACGGGCTGCTACACTCAAGTTGTGAAAAAGGGAATGAGAGACAAGGACAACTACAGGATTTTTGTAATAACAAGGGTCGAACAGAGGGAAAGTATCTGGGATTCAGCAGGTGGAATGAGTGAGAGAGGGTAAACAATTGATTGTACACCTTTCGGACGTATAAAGTATTTTTTGATAGGGTGCAAAATAATCAATTTGGTCAGAAGTTAAAGATTAAGCAGGCGAATAGTACAACATTACATGTGGAGGTCTCCAAAACTATATGTAGGAATGTAGCTAATTTGTCCATGCATCTGACGATTTCATTACCTATGTATTTACTATGAATAAGACTGCAGTGGTTAAGTGATGACGACAGATGGTTATCGATCGTAAAATGGTGGGTTCAGGCTCGGTTGTCTAGACTCCTCCTGTTCTCTGGGTTTGGACAGACTGATGGTTGGAAGAAACCTTAAGGTAACCAAGCGAGTATGTGGTAACGAAGGGTTACGAAAGCCTTTACCGCCCCGTTGAACAAGGTTAGTAGGTGCCGTCTACCCAGTTGAGGAGTTCGCGATCATCCACACCGCTGGTTGGAAACACTCTCTGACTTGGCAGTTTCGCAAGTAATGATGATGATGATGAGCGTGAAAACGTCCAACCAAGATTATATGCAGCACTTCAAGGTGTACAGATTCAAAGAGTAGTTTTTATTTACAAATATACGTTCACGAGTGCAAGTTTGGTGTGAATTCTATCCAATTTTAGCAAAAAGTATGTATTGCAGGTTTGAAAATTTCTTGAACATTAAGTTAAGTTCAAGCTTGTCAGAAACGAGCAAGCAGGCGATAGATAACTTATGTTTAAAGAACCCTGTAGAATGTAACACTGCTTCGACGAGATTATTACGAGAACCGATAAGTTTGGTAACATTGTGTACATTAGAGGTTTAAAATGTACTAACGAGATTGGGATTATCTTACAATACATTGAACTCCTGGAAGAGAAAACTTCGTGAGCTGATACGTATACTAACTTAGATCGTGCCACCACGTGTGGCAGCAGTATTGATGGTGAGATTTCAGTTGAAAAGTAACCTGTGACTTGCACTTGTGACTCGGCGTTACCTATTTGAATAGCCAAACACTAGTTTGTTGGAAAAAGAGCCTGCATATGTGACATAAAAAAGATCCGGTTTTGTTTTAGGAAGTGAACAGATGTATAACATTTCATCTCGGGGTAACAGAGCATGAATATGACGACAATTAAGTCAGAAAGGATGTGCACCGAAAAATAAGACTGTTACCACAACTATTCTATCTTCACAGAAGGTAAATTACTAACAATGCACTTCTCATACTAAGTAAACACCTGCCTCTTCGAGTACTTACGATATACGCAGAACAAGACAGGAAAAGAAGGACTGTGAGATTATAAAGTGGAAATACAGTTTGGATTAGTAGTCTGGATAAAGTTAAATCTATCAACCAGTCATAGACAGCAATATATCAGTGAATCTACCAAATAAAAGACTTCCATCAACTTTTACATATTTCCATTCAACCCCCCCCTATTTTGCTCTCTTGGTGCATGATCCACAAGCATATTTGATAAAGTCACAGAAGACAAACTAAAGTGAGTTTTACTTTAGTCGGTAATCGTTCATCGAAAGCTTCTTGAGACCAAGTGAATTAGTCACACAAACAAAACATTAACCGATAACTTAATCCAAAAGTAATGAGTCATGAGCATGGACTACAAAAGTATGGACCTAAATTATGTTCGAGTTGATGAATTCGAGAAAACGGGGTATGTGGATGAAATGACCAAAATGAAACGGATACAGTCAATTAGATCAATCGGTTTTCAAAGCAGTTTATCGTCTATAGTTTAGACGATAAGTTTCAACCACTATCAAAATCAGTGAAAGTTTCTGATTGCCATGAAGCTTTCCTGCACGTAAAATTTCTGGAATACTAAAACTATACACTAAATACCGTGACTATCGAAGATGGTTTAGCAAAATGAGAGTGACGAGCCAATTAGTTAATCTGAATAGATACATGTGATATTTTAGGTTAAAAGATGAATCACAAAGTAGAATTTACGAGGACGTAACTTTAGCCTTGACAGCCGATATGCACAAAAATATTAGTAGACACCATCATGTTATCCACACCTTTTTAAGTGTAAAGTGTAAATTTACTGACCTGAATTGTATTTTTCAACCCGTGAGAAATGCACTGTTTGAAAGAGCTCTTAAACGTTTGGACATCAGAAGTGATACTGAAAAAGTAATCAAACATTGTATAAATGAATCGAAAACAATGGTAAAAAGTTACATCGTCCATTCCCATTAATCACAAACCTTTCAAGCAATTTTCCAGAGTTCTGAACATCGAAGTAAGCCATTTCACGATAAACAAGACTTCGGAATAGTGCTCGTCTCAAGCGAACAGCGATACGCTCACCAGCAGAAGCCAGAAGTCCGATGTAGAAAAAAGTGGCAAGCGACTAAGATAAAATGAATGTACACAGATTTGGGAAGTTACGCAAATGTAATCGGGAGAAAAGGTAAGAATTCCAGAAGACAGACATCATAATGTTTATATTATAAATGCTGTATTTATTTGTACCCAATAGTGTGGTAATGTTTACTTTTTATAGAAATGACATGAGACAAGTGAAATGAAAAGTACACTATAGTTCAGACAGTTCATTGTGTGTATGTACATCTAAATGCGACATTCGTCTCTTACAACTACCACTTTTTGAGTATAAGTAATGGTAGTTGATTAGAGGGACGCCATGAGGACGAACTACAGTTTTCTTCAGTTTCAACTGCATACCGTTATGTCTACCGTGGTATAATAAAAATGAATAGCTGAAGTATTTTCACGCAACTTTACATTGTTTCACGACAGCCATCAAGTGATTGTCGCTTGATGCTTTGTTTCTCTAAAGTACGCTGCCAACCTATATCACATGACAGACAGCAGGTCTACGTATCCCTCTAGTACACACAACCACAACTTGCTCGTCAATTTTACTGTCCTGACCACTGACACAGCAACCGGACGTAACTAAAATGAGATACTCTTTGCATTTGTTACTGATGACTGCAAAGTGGATATCAGTGGATGAAGTCGGTACCCCAGTTGCTCTCCAACCAGAAAGCAAGACCTCAGGTTGCTTTTCTGTTGGAAGCTGCTATGTTCACGTTGCAGAGCAACCTTTTTAGGTTGAATCACTGGGCTGGATAGTTAGATAACTCTGTTGTGTTTTGAAATATCTCCGAAACATAGGGTCACTTTGCGGTATGCATATAGAATCTTCCTTTCGCTCAAAAAAGGCCGCATTCTGTTGACTTATTAGTTCTTCCCGTCTTGGATCACTTGTGTCTTGCTGGTCTTGTAACAGTCGTCTATGTGCTTCACTCGTTTTCAGTTTCAATCTAATTGATCAACCTCCACTTTAATCTACAACATCAAGTAGGTTCGGATAATTGGGCATGAAATTATTCGATTTCATAGAGAGTTAAAATGCAGTTGTTCAAGTGAAACCGACTTCACCGGCAATAACGAAGTCCATGGTGCCAACTGGTGTGGTACTGAAGCAGCTGGAATCTCCCGTGAACGGTCAATAGTCAAAGTAGGAAGATGACAGCTTGGCAAACACACTAGGCCACACCTTGCTGCTTACTTAAAGCATGAACTTACAAGGCGTGACGAGGACCGAAGGAACCGAATACAAATTGGAAGTGTTAAGCAGAGATGGATCCCAAAGATACACCTCATTTGGGGATAACCGTCATGCATTTTATTCACGTACGATCCAGATTACCAAAATTCAGAATATAATTAAGTTTTACGAAGTTGGTAGTAATGTAAATAAACTAGAAATCTGGGGAGGGAAATGCTGTAATAGTAGTCATTAAAAAAACGGTCACGTTACGGGTTAAGAATGGCGTTTCACCACTCCACGCTTTCCACATAATTCAAACCTATGTAATGAAATTGTCCGATGTGGGGATGGCTTGCGTGGTATATCTAACGCTTAACTCGCCCCCAGTAGTGGTGATTTTCCTCATCTTATGAAATGATCACCAATAAAAACTCGACATGTTTGCAAACCCCAATCAAGCTTCTCGAGAAACCTGCACAGAATAGCTAGCAGCACAGTAAACTAAAACAGCAGCCACATTTTACAACTGAATACAGCAAACAAGAACACCACGGGGAAATCAAGCAACAACTGAAATGATCTCGAGATATGTGCTACCGTGTCATAAAACAAACGTCTGGTAAACACTAAGGGAGGTATTGTTGCAAGGTTAACGATGGAGAGATCAATCGTGATTTATACTCAACAGTATGCAATATGTTTGTTGGGTCGCAAGCTAATGATGTTCGAAGAAATCCAGACACAACCATTGCTTCTACCAGTTACGTTCACACGGTGCGTTGATTAATAACAGGATTCGAATTGTGAGTTTCACTAGCTCGTCGTAATGCTATAATATTAATTGGCTGCTAAATCAACAGAACTAGGCTTGAGAAGTAAGTGACTATTACAGCACGTTCACCAAATCGGATCGATATCACAGCCAGCACCAAAACGATGCTTACGCCGAGAAATGAGGATAGACGGAAAGGTTGACAACGGTGAATTACCGCGTAAATAATTGTAGATTGTTAGAACAAAAATCTGAAGAGTTGACAATTGAAAAAAGCACGCACAGGGCTGACACGATGAGAAGGACAAAAATTACTGCAAAATGAAATTATAAAGTTATTCCCGTTAGTACATCACAGCGCTGTATTTATGTACCACTTGTAACACTTTTCAACACCAATCACGACTAAGTATGAAACAAGCAAGTGGAGATTAAAACTACCTCCAGTTTTAGTACAGTCTAGGCATCCACTACTTTAGGCAAGATGAAATTTACTCTTTCAGCCATTCTCAGCGAATAATTTCCAAGTTGATTCATGTCTTCTGAATATACTATCCACTCTGTCACAAGCAATATGCTAACTTATTCACCAGTGGAATCGAAAGATGATTCGGTTGTCGCTGATAGAAAGGGTATAGAATGCTTGTGGAGCAATCCAAAAGAACATTGAGCATAAATCTCAACAACCACGCAAACCACTTGCAGAAGTCCGTTGACAAACAGTATCGTCGATACGACAAAAATGGATCTCTGCCTATTCAAAAGAGTGTATAAAACAAACGTCGATTGATCTCCCTGATTCAAAATACTCCAACGACCACCATGATTGTGAACGCAAGCTCACAAAGAGTCGGCGTAAGGAACGTGAATCCCACTTGCCGAACGAAATAAAGAGACAGAAAGACATTTTAATTACAAAATAGCTAGGTGTTGTTTACACTACCCGTTGATAATATGTTAGTGAGAATATATGTGAAAAAGACGGCTCATAAACCTATAGCCCGTCGCAGCAAGTTGATGGATGGGACGAGCAATTTGAAGAACCATTTAACCGATTAGAAGCATCTCATTCAGCTGTGAACAATGAAGGTTGTGTAGTCAGTTACGATACTCCAGGCGATCCTCATCAGTAACTAGGGTGGCTTTGGAACTCAATAAAGCTCCGAATCGGACATTTTTCCTTCCGGCATTTTTCAGAGAGGGCTGAACCAACAATACCCTTTCGTTCTGCAGTGTATCCCGTGGTTAGGGCTCACTAACCGTAATTCGAAACATGGTAGAACACTGTGACAACCACAAGAGTATCAGCTTCGTCTCTATCACATCCACGAAAGTTGCGGGCCTCACAACTCAGCCGATTCTGAAAAACAGACGGAACCAAATACGAGAAAAATAGGCAAGTTTCCGGGCTGGCTGCGGGCGTACCGATCGAATTTTCGCCTTGTGACAGACACTGAAGTATCGGCATTCCTTTTACCAGCCTCCAATTATGATACTTGTGCCTATACAAACCGATAGTACAGATTTATTACTTAGACTTTTCAACCCTCCCGATTCTGTTGTAAAGTGATTATAGCCCCCATTACGGTAACTTCGTTTTCTCTCGCGCTTATCATATGAGATGACTGTACTTAGTCGTAGACACAATTTAATCACGTTACGACAATGGAGCGATTTCTACGACCGGGTCCATTCAATGTGAACCCATGCGCAGCTGGTACTGAGAACACTGGTTCAGTACATTTTCTATGTTCCTTGGTTCTCTCGGACTCGAAAATCCATCCAGACCGTCTACTTTGTTCAATCGCATTTCCACCTCCGTACACAAGTCGATATTCGACGGGAAAACCTATGAAGACGCCGTCGAGACGTTTCAGAATATCTATATCTAGCCCCGTGACGAAATTCACACCAGTCGCGTGTTGGCAACATGTAAACAGGACTCCGGTGAAAATCTCGATCACTTTGTCCATCGGCTTAAATCGTTGGCCAATGAGTGCATAGTTATGATGGTTACAGCAGAGGAACAGCTTGACGAGATGTTACGTGACTCACTCATTTCCGGAATTCAGTCCCCATATAAACCAGAGATTGTTAGAGTAACGCACATGAACATTTCACACCGAATTCTATCAGGCACGATCACTAAAAATGGCGTTTTAGCAATCTCAAACATACAACAATCCTTCGGCAACTTGCAGTTCCGCCACCAAACATGGTACGGAGTCACTCCTTACAGAACAGACCTCTGATCAGACTTTTACGATTGCTGCCTCCGTATCCAAATGCTTCTTTTGTGGATAGTCTAAACATCCGCGTCCTAAATGTCCTGCACGTGTAGCTACCTGCAATGGCTGTGGAAGGAAAGGACATTTTCATAAGGTTTGTAGGTCTCATGCAAATCCGAAGCAGCGTCCTTCAACCTCAACTGTAATATCGTCGATGGTCGTGGCTTTGGGCCCACAATGTATTATAGATGCTGTCATTCGACTCGTTGTTAACGGACAAATTTTGCACGCTCAGATCGACACGGGGAATAGTGAGAGACATGACTATCCGCTGTTCAGAAGTATCAACAGGATGTCTTGGAATCTCAGCGTCCTGCCACAGTGGTCAACACTGATCACACCAGTCACACGGTAGAACATTGTTTTCCTTCAGTTTGCTTCAAAAAGAATGAGTATGAACCTTTCAAATTCCCCGTACATCCAAATTTGCGCGCTGATGTCCTTATCGACCAGGATTTTTGAAGCCTCACAAATGTGTCGAGACCTCTTTTGGTAGATCAAAACCACCTTTCTCATTTGTGGTTTATCTTGTGCTCGCGTTTCGTTGCCCTCTTTGTTCGGCAAGCCCTCATCCGATTGCAAGCCCATTGCAACCAAGTCCCGGTGTCATTCTCGCGACGATGAAATCGGTCGGTTGCTCCAGGAAGGGCGATTGAACTATCTAATTTTCCGCGGTGTGCTTAAGTCCTCACTACCTTCAACGAATGTCAAAGGAAAAGAATGGTTGTTGATTACGGTCAAACGATCAGCTAGTTAACTTTCTTGGACGCTTATCCACTTCAGAAGAATGATGAACTAGTCGAAAAAATTGTACAATTGAAAAACACTTCAGATTTAAACAGTATATCATCAGATGCCATTAAAGAATGGAGGCTTGTGGGAATCTGCATCAATTTCACCGTATTCCGTTTAACGTCACTAATGGAGTGACATGTTTCCAACGCACAATCGATGAGTTGATAATGAAAACTAAGCTTCTAGACACATTAGTATATATCGACAATGTTACGATATGCGGGAAAACTGCCGATGAACATGATAAGAAAACGCTTAACTTCATGGAAATGGCTCACGCTTTTGGAATTACTTTCAAGGATTTCAAAAGCGTGATTTCTTCCAGGCGCATTAATTTATTGGAATACGAGGTGTCTCATAGAGTTATCAAGCTAGATCATTATCGTCTCGAACCTTATCAAATCTAACTCGGTCCAAATATATCAAACGACTGCAGGAAGTTGTCGAGATGTTTGTCTATCGTTTTCAATGAGTCGCCCGGTTTTCTGACAAGACACATCCTCTGGCACACAACAGAGCGTTCCCATTAACAACTGAAACTCGAACCGCCTTTGAAAAGTCGAAAAAGGAGTTGAAACATTTAACTATCATTAAAATGGACCCGATGGTTCTTTTGGTCATTGAAACGGGTGCTTCCGATGTTTCCGTTGTTGCCACACTCAATCAAAACGGCAAACCGGTTGCCTCCTTTTCTCGGACATTTTATAACAGTGAGGAGCTCCACTCTTCGTCTGAAAAAGAAGCTAACGTAATAACAGAAGCCATTCGGAAGTGGAGACACTATTGTTGTGGACGCGTTCCCAATGTTACAGATGGCTGACGTTCTTTTATCCTATCGCCTGCTTGTCTTACCAGCCGTTGGTGATCTGGTTAAATTGGATCAACAGGTGTCTGCCTTCTGATTGGTTGACTGTCACGTTCGTTTTGGGTACCTAATGAGTGGCAGAAATCCAGTATACGCTCTCAAGTCGTGTGTTCTGATTCTGTACTTTTGGTAGGGTTAAAACAACTTTCTCGGGGGACACATTCTTCTGGTAATTGATCAACAGTCAGTCGCAGTAATGTTCGATCAAACACACAAAAGAAAAGTAAAGAATGACAGAATCATGCGCTGGGTATGATTTATTGTCTCGGTAGAGCTAACCAAGCTGCTGACATGTTTTTGCAGTTATTGTGGCTCCACACAGCCGAGTCCAGATTTGAAATATCTAAATGAATCATCCTCGTGTTGCAATATTTTGTGGTATGTGTTTCATCCTTCAGTTGGTAATCAATTTACGTTTTAAATTTTAGCTGTCATACGCTAACTGTTAGATGATTAATGCCTATCATACGGGCCTTATTATTTTGCTTTCAACGCGAGATCGTGCGTATGCGCCGTTGAATCTGGTTGTTCTCAACAATTTATTTGTCCAACGACGTGGTGGAACGGATCCTACATCCTGAAAGGTTTGACGCCGACCTCAAAGCAGTTAACGTTTCTAAAGAATGGAATCACTGGTTTTGCACGTTCACTAATTTCTTATCATTTCTTGACAGTCTCAATCCCAACAAACTGACTACATCTCGTTCTCGGTCTATAAGTATATCTCCGAATGCGACAGTTATGACGATTCAATCTCCATACTACGGGATCTCTATGTGAAGCCGAAGAACGAAGTATTCTCTCATCTGTTAGCGACATGTAGACAAAAAGATGGACAGACACTGGACCAGTTTGCTCAAAGACTAAGGTCGCTGAGCAGAACCGAGACTATGCAATCCGAGATGCCTTCATAAGTGGTCTACTGTCTAGCCAGATTTGACAGAGACTGCTGGAACAGAAAGTGTTGAACTTTCAGGCAGCTTTCGAACAGGTTATATCGCTTGAACTGGCAAGAAAGCAGTCCCAAGTATACCAGTCCGCTCTGATTAACATATACAAGGCTGCAACCGGTCTTGGAGAACTGGCCCAGCTTTGTTAGAATGCCTGAGATGGCCACCTCCGGCTCATCGGCTGGCAAATGCTTCTGCGGATACGACAAACACCCCCGTTCGAAGTGATCTGCTGGAGATGGGTTATGCAATGGGTGTGGAAAGAAAAAGCAATCTCAAAAGGTATGCCTGATGCCTTAGAACAGACAGCCCTACTCCTCTATTATCCGTCCGTCCATTTCGACCATCACATTAGCGGCTGCTCCGAACTGTTTTTCAAAACTTTTAATTGACCTCGAATTCAACGGAACTTGCCTTTGGTAGACATTGACAGTTTTGAAAGTTATGTAACGTCTTCGGTAATGATGCAGAACAATTGGAAAGTTCACAAATCTCGTAGTGAGATAACAGTGGCCTCTATCGTCCTATCAGGTGACATGCCGTTGCGTCCCGGCATCGATCCGATATAAAGATGCTGTGTATGTGAGAGTCAAATTTATACGCGATGAAATTTGTCATCTGCTTGCTTGAGAATTCATCGAGTCTACCTGTTTCCTCCGGAGAGCTCAACTCTTAGTAGTCGCTAATGACTGGCACAAATGAACGGTCGTTGATTATAACCAAAGACCAACAAATATACCCTTTTGGATGCATATCACCTTCTCAAACCTAACGAGATGGTCGAAAGCATCGTCACGTACGACACAGATAGCACTCCAGAACTCAAGGGTGTTTATTATTAAGTCCCTATTCGAAAGGAAGAAAAGCTCTTCATGGCCTTTGAGGCATGCGGACGTTTGTATCAGTTTCGACTGATTCCATTTGGCGTGATGAATGGCATCTCTTGCTTCCAACGGACCACTGACAATACAATAGCACGCAAACGATTAAAAGACATCTTTGGTTACGTTGACAATACTACGGTATGTGGAACCAACTCCGCTGAACATGAGCTGATTCTCCGAAAGTTCCTAGACCTGGTCAAGAAATACGGAATGATTTTAAAGGAATCAAAAAGCACAATCACCGTCAAACAAATCAAACTCCTGCGTTATGAGGTATCCAAGAAAAGAATCAAACCTATCCTCGATCACCTGAAATATCAAAGACAACTAGCCCACTCTTCCTAAATTGAAGTCCCAGCAACGAGCGGTGGGATTATTCGCTTAAAATTCACGGTAGATATCCCACATCTCTGGTAAGATCCATAAACTTGTGCAAAATAACGTACTCTCGCTACCCTATGAAGTCATACAGTCCTTTGAGGCTCTAATAGACAAGCTGTTCAAGGCCACAATCTCTACTATTCAGTACGAAACCCTGGTAAAGATAATCGAGCGGCAGACACACTCTCACGTAATTGATGCGGGGCGCTAATGACAAATACCAACTTGAAGTAACTACACGAATCGCTGTCATTCCGGAGGTTCTCGGTTGACGCACTTTGTGCGCGCCAGAAACCCCCCTTTCTGTGTAAGAAGTTCGAAGCGTTGTTGCCAACGGTTCAGTATGCTGTGGAATCAAACTTCGTTTTTTCTCCAAAGCTGGAAGCGAGCAAATAAAAGCCACATAACCATTTGAAAGACTGTCGATTGACTTTAAGAATACCATTCCAACAATAACGCACAATCGTTACTTAATAATTATTGATGCATATTCCCGATTTCCTTTTGCCTTTCCATGTCTCGACAAGCATACGCAGACCGTTATTAAATGTTTCCGTCAGTTATTCTCGTTGTTTGCAACCCCGACGTAAATTCATTCTGGTCGTGGATCGTCATTCATGTCTCCTAGTGTTTAACAGTTTCTTTACGGAAGGGGAATCGCGACAAGTAGAACGACATCACACAACCCCAAAGGTAACGGGCAAGTAGAGCGTTTGAATGAAACGCTGTGAACAACCGTACTGCTCATCCTGAAATCTCGTAGCTTGGCTATGAATCAATGGGAATTTGTTCTTATCGATGCCTTTCACTCCGTTAGATCACTCCTATGTACCGCAACTAATGCTACCACTACTCCTCTATAATCAGAGGTCGACCTCCGGAACAACCCTCCCGATGTGGCTCACTAAACATGGATTGGTGTTGTTTGAGAAGAAAGTCAGACAGTCTACTTATGATCCGCTCGTCGAAGTTGAATTATCGCAGTGCAATCCACAGTAAGCCTATATCCGCTTACCTAATAGCAGGGAGAAAACAATTTCTGTTCACCCGCTGACTCTCAAAGGAGAAGTCATGCCCGAAACGCCCTTGCATGGACCATCGATAACATCGAAAAGACTACATCTGTACCCTCTAATCGCATCCCTATCACAGAGCAGCATAGCAGAATTCCCTCAGCTGACATATACAACAATGAAGCATATGATTCCCCCAATAACGATCACTCACGTAATCTTGAAACGTTAAACAAACAACAACAGCGTGTTCATCCACCCACATAGAAAGAGAGACGCATAAACCTATCGCATATTGACGCTCACTCAAATATCGTTTCTCCGATCAATGTACACATGCTCAGTCGTTTGTCAATTGAACGGCTAACAGGAAAAGGAAACCCCTATCTCTCGGAAAATAAACAGAGAGGTTGCAATGACAAGATCCAAACTGACAAGAAAGATATGTAAAATGTAATACAAAAAAACATTTCAGTGCACGGATGCATGTTACTGCAGTCCAGAGGATAAATTTGAAAAATAAGAATCCAAGTTGGGCTACAAAAAGATCAGTCAAACGATTTATCATTCAGTACACCAACAAAGCTCAATAATAGAATGGGTAGAAGACCGCAGACAATCAAGTTTCTGAAAAGAGGAACGGATTAGTTGTCAAACGACCATAATCTTGGTCGGTGCTATCATTAACCGATCTGACGATCAGTACCAACTGTACGCTTACAACAGTATTCGTTTGTATACGCAGCACATCGTGAGTAAATTGTCGGCTGATGTACAGACTCCTGAAAATTGATACGGTTGCTATCATGCCACTTGACGCACTGCCAGACTGAAGATCGAGGAGTTATTTCAAGGCGAAGGCCCGCAGGGAAATCGGCGAGTGTGCTTGATGAGCAAGTATTCAGTGACAAAGGACCTCCAAAAATAGCTTCAAATCAAAACTGAACAGGAGTTTTGACTTAAGGGCCACACCGACATCAACGACTCGACTGAACACTGAGACACGTCAAATAGGATGGACTGTGTAGACTGTCACCACATGGTAAATATAACTACACATGCCAATGTGTGAAACAAAGTGGAACGAAAACGCAGTAACTCATAGTTTGTAGATGAACGAATGAACTGAACTACAATGCCATGCCGTATTCAACAAGTTTCAGCACGGTCAACCTGAGGTCACGATCTATCTGAAGTCCCCTATTCGACTGATTCACGTCCCAGTGTTATGTCGAATAGGGGCAAACCTTATAAAGCACCAACTTCGAAAAAGTCAGTATGGCCACATGACGTCAAACCCGAGACAGGAATCGCTGTACAAAGTAAAGTATCGTTTTAACCCTTAGATCTTTGGGAACAGCCCAACGGGACAGTACACTGTCTGGTTCTCAGTAACAAAATGCAAATGACGATAACATGGACTTGGCGCTTTTGACCCGTGTGTTGTTATCGACCCTGGGAAATAGACTGCACAGGAAAAGGCATATTAAGCTAGCTAGCTGCGAGTTGGACTGCCTTATGACGCCGATGCTGCAGTCGACTAGCGTAAGGTGTGAGTTGCACAGATGATGACCTGGCGCAGAGAAATGAAGTTATTCGCCAATGAGTTGGCCACTGTAGGCCAGGTTTGTCTCCTGAGCTGAGGACCTCATGACTCACAAAGCCAGTGGCTAGAGATGTGAGGTGATTTGACGGCAGTCGGGCTCAGTAGCGTGAACATTGTTTGGCCGAGTTGTCTGCAGAGTAGGCGCACTTAATGATGTGAAGCAGTGGAAGCCGTAAGGAAGCTGTTTTGCTGTTGGCGCCTTATTTTAGCTTATAGCTTGGTTGTTTGTTTGCAAGGTGTAGGTATCTTGATGTTGGATGTTTGAAGACAGACGTGGCTATTTTCAGTATTTGGGTCCCCTCCCCTTTTGTTTTGTTTCCTCCAGGCCAGGGCTTGCTTTGTTCTTCATGGTTGTAAGAGTTGAACAACAGTGAAAACTAGTAATGTATTGATGTTTATGAAAATGATGTTACCTCCGGAACAGCAAGTACAAACAACCTGACTGAAACGAAAGCAAGCTGAAAACCAAAGGTATAAAAGCTGTGCGATAAAACGCAACCGTGAAAATGTCACTTACTGTGGCCACTACAGATTTCAACGCGAAAGCCCCACAATGAGCTCAATGGTGTATAACTCGACCACGAATCGCAGAGTAGCTTCGATTGCCGTGAAAGCGCCTGAACAAGTTTTGGGAGTCTAAAAGCAGGCACTTTGTGAAAACCCCTAGAAACGCTATAGTATGCCGTCGAATAGCAAGAATGAGCGTCACGAAAAATTCCATCGGAAAAATAGATACGTGATAGCTTTGACATAGCCCTGAGTTAATAACCCTTAACTTGCAAAAGACTGGCGTTATTAATGCACGCATACGCTTGTCAAAAAGCATTGCCAACAGCATGCGCCGTGTACGATAATGTCTATATAGAAATAAGGCAGAACGTGAAAGAAAAGGCGGTGGTATATGCAAATGAGAAAGAGCGTAATAAACCCAAGAACCTCAACTACCGAAGACTTATTCAGGACATGCACACAAATCTCAAGCTTAATAAAAAAAAGGATGCATGAAGCAGACAGGACGGTATACTGCGCAGCCACAAACTGTTTCTTCAGGATGGCCAATATCTCCTTACTAGTGCGATCTTACGTATAAACAGATTTACTTATTAAACACGCACAGGTTAATAACGTTAAAATTCCAGTAGCACCAACAACATATTAATACACCCAACAAGAGTAATACAGAGCTACTGACCCAGATGCTTATAGTGCACCTACTTGTAACCTTCAAAACGTATTCTGACGGCTTGAACGTGAAGAGCGAGGCCGCATCACTAGTAAGTGGATCGGTTGGATTAGGATACGCCAGTAATAGGGGCAAGAACGACTCAAATATAATTGTCAAGTCTTAAAGTGCTGCGAGGCAGCAGGTGACACACACACACACATACGCATCAGCATCAACCACCTAGAACAGGCTCCACAGTTACAACCCAGGATATTCGGCACACTCACACAGAGATAATACTGTACAGAAAAACCGATCATACATGCACAGAATGAGATCAGGCAAAAGACATCAAACCGAACCAAAACATAACACACTGACACCATACACAACGAACACATCCGCCTTCTGTCTGGATACTCCTTTATGGCCAATCTGACATGATTGAATTTGCAACGACCGAAGTCGCAGTCAACACAGCCCGCCGGATCAAAACAGCACATAAGCCTGACGACCACGCCATGGTAGCAGAAGAGGTCAGGCCGGCTGGACACAAAGACCACATTCATATACCTACTACTGGTCTTATTCATTCGGCTATACACCGGATACGTGGTATGGGAGTGGAACCGCAAGTGGTGCAGCACAATACACTTGGGGGGATGGTTTAAAGTGCAGGGGTCTTTTGGCTTCGGTTACTGTGACAGGTTAATTTGTTTCGGATGCCGCCAACCGTAACTCCTAAGCGGTCAGTAGTGCTACATACAACTCTAACTTTAAACTGATTGCTGCTCTTCAGTCTGTCTGGTAAGTTTGCGCTTGAACGGACTGGACTTCTAGTCAGCACAGCTATCCAGATCGATGCAGTGCACAAGCCAGACCATCACGTGAAAGTAGAAGAATGGGTCAGAATATTCCTGCTTATTTTTAAATTATCTATTATTACTACCATCACTACTTGTTACTCTACTTCGTGGATTAATGCCAAGACCAACAGCAACCTCCATCATAATCCCCAGGAGGAAGAACTCAGCTAAAGTTGATGACAATGATGAGACCTTACCATGCTCTTCGAGTCCGACACGTGGCGTAGCCAAAGTTCGAGTGTTCTTGAAGAAAGTCGTCCTGAACGATTGGCAAGCGTTGGTTACACGCATCCCTCTTATTCAACTCCGTTTAAAATATTGCACCACGTCTAAAAAAGTCGTCAGATACGGTTAAAACAAGTCGGCATGACCCGATGATATGGGCGTCAGTCTCTAACTATGACCTAACCGCTGAAACCATTTCATTCCATCATCATCATCATCATCATCAAAACAGCCATGAGCCTGACCAAAAGGTACTGTGGCTCGGGCCGCTGTTCACCTCAACAGTGACGTAGAATGTCCTAGAAGAAAACGTTACTGAGGATGCTGAAAAGTAATGAGAGAAGACTAACAGAAAGAATTAGAAATGGTATGGATACAGGTCCGCCATTGACTGCGACACAACGCCATCTCGGATAGCGTCTATAACCAGCGGTTTGAGTGACCACGAGGACCCCAGCTAGGCAGGCGATACCTACCCACTTTGCTCAATGAAGCAGTCAGGGTCTTCATATTTCGTGACCACGTTGTTGCTTGACCACCACGCGGTTTGACCCAACTGTTGGTGGCCTCAGTATATAATGCCCGGTACGGTAAACGATCAAATGACATACGGAGCACGTGACTCAACCATCGCAAACTGTGTACCGTGATTAGTTGACCGGTTGATCGCGCATCCCGG
>JTDE01000852.1:7096-38580 GCA_014338405.1 Paragonimus skrjabini miyazakii
TCGTGGTTAGGTCAATGTGTGCTGCATCTGAACTGATTGGTCTAATCATTTGCCTATTAAGCGTGGGTTAGAATGATGCTAATAAGGTCTGCACCCCCGAACTCCCCAGAACAACAGAAATTACTCACATCAAAGAAATGCTTGCTGCTAATCGATATCCAAACGCATTTATTGAGAACACAGTTGAGCACATGCCAACGAAGGAGGAGATCAAAACGAACAGAACTTTCAAGTCTTCTGTGCAAATACCGTATCGTGAACAAACGTCTGAGAAAATTCGCCCCATACTTTCTGAGTGCGCTATCCGGACTGTACTCCGGTTAGATAATACCTTAGAACGACTGGTGATGCATGCGAGGGATCCAGTTTCTATAGGTGACCAGACAGACTGTGCTTACGAAATCAAATGCGGTAATTGTAATATCAGCTACATTGGAGAGACAAGCAGACAACTGAAAGTACGCGTTGCCGAACACAAAAGACACATGAGGTTTCCTCCTAAGGATACACATCAACTTGGCAAACTAGAGAACGATTCGGCCATCGCACTTCATGCACTGTCAGAGAATCACAACATATGTTTTCATCAAGCCCGAGTAATTCACAAGGGTCTGCCTTCCCATGCGGAGCGAAGCTGTGCTGAAGCCCTCACGATTTACACACAACACGCCTGTATTAATCGTAATGATAGCAAACCCCTGTCTGCAGTGTGGCGTGGATGGGTAAACAACACCAGACACAGACGCGTCTTATCAGTCTCACCCCCACTTAGTAGGCAAAGGATTAGACCAATCAGTTCAGATGCAGCACACATTGACCTAACCACGACAAATCCTATGTGACCTCTGTTCCTTTGTTAATGTGATTTCGATTACAACACTCCTGAGGAAGGCCACCCGAGGTGGTTGAAACGTAGTGTATTACAACTTGTTCGTAACGTTGTGTTATTCTCAGTCCATTTATCAATAACATGTTAAACACGACGCCCAAACTGTTTGACTTCATTCGTACTAAATTTGGTGCGGATATCCTACAACTGATTAATAATCGAATCACTTTGGCGAGGAAGCATACCAACTGGGTCAATCACCGTGTGTTCAATGTTCGTTGTATTTCTGCAAAAGCAGTTCAACCTTCTCTGCTAACCAAACTGCCAGATAACAGCGTCCGTTCAGAATGTGCAGCAATGACAGCCTCACGTATATTTTTAAGACAACGCGTACATTCGACTACCTACCACCCGGAATGTATACGTTTCCTATGTGACAATTTAGTCGGACTCATCTATTATGTTTTACCGCACGTCATTCGGACCTCTGTCATGGAGCTGATTAATCAGCGTGAATTAACATTTTCGCGAAGACAAGCGAACGCCAAAAAAGAAAGTTTGATAATCTTTTCGGAAAATTAAATCACGTTCCTTCTGTTCCACATGTTGTAACGCAGAGTCTTTCAGAAAACATGATTATGAATCTCTCATCGCGATCCCTCAATAAGAACGAGATAAGCCTGTTTACAAAAGGACTCAGCTTCAACATTCAACGGAAGCAACTTGAGCCAGTAGATATAATTCCCAAAATCGAACCTGCTCTAAGCGAACTGGTCACAGATGTTGCAGATGGAGCCCGATTCCGAATTGCAAGCGTTTTACAACGACAACAGCCAACTGTCTCAAACTTAACCAATGCAGAACAGAGTACTCATGGTTTCATCAAGAAGGATCGATCGATTCACGTCACTCAGGCCGATAAGGGTAACATCACAGTGGTTCTTAACCAAAAAAATTACCGGAAGAAAGTGTTGGAACACTTAGTTACTGAACCATATGAAGAGATAAGTGAGCAGAACGCCAACGCACTTCTTAATAATGTCAAGGCACAGATCAGCAAATTCCTTCAAGGCATTAAAGAGAAACTTGGGCAGTCTACCTGGTTCATACTCAATCCAAAAAGTAACCGTCTTTCGCGTTTCTATGGTCCTCCAAAAGTACATAAGACAGGAATACCCATTAGACCTATTGTTGACTACACTACCAGTTCCACTTACAAGTTGGCCAAGTTCATCAGTCGCATAATCAAACCGTTACAGAACAAGTTGGTAAGCAACGTTAAAGATTCTTTTGATTTTGTTGACAAACTCGAACACGTGACATTATGTAGTGACGAAACTTTTCTTAGTTTTGAAATGACCTCTCTTTACATTAGTGTACCAGTAAAATTTAGCATTGGTGTTGTTAAAGAATTATTAGATAATGATGACTGTCTTGATGCACGTACTAATTTATCACCTTCTGAAATTGTATCTGGTCTTGAACTTTGCTTACACTCAACCCTGTTCACATTCAACAAAAACTATACAAGCAAACCGATGGTGTGGCAATCGGTTCCCCTGTTGCACCTACAGTAGCCAATCTATTCCTCGGACACCTAGAAACGCAAGTGATGAGCAAATTTATCTGCCCTCCACGAATTTGATGGCGGTATGTAGATGACACGTTTGCCGTCATGAAACGGACCGCTCGCGACCAATTCCTACAGTTTCTAAACTCAAAATGCAACGGTATTGTATTCACATTGGAAACTCAAACCGAGAAGCGCTCACTTAGTTTTCTAGACTGCCTCGTGAAAGTTGATGAGCAACAGAGATTTCAGGTTGTTGTGTACCGCAAACCAACCCATTCTGGTCGGTATCACAACTTTAACTCGTCATATCTAATCGGCATGAAGAGAACGGTCATCAATTCTCTCGTTCATAGAGCTACTAAGATCTGCACCACCGAACTCCCCAGAACAACAGAAATTACTCACATCAAAGAAATGCTTGCTGCTAATCGATATCCAAACGCATTTATTGAGAACACAGTTGAGCACATGCCAACGAAGGAGGAGATCAAAACGAACAGAACTTTCAAGTCTTCTGTGCAAATACCGTATCGTGAACAAACGTCTGAGAAAATTCGCCCCATACTTTCTGAGTGCGCTATCCGGACTGTACTCCGGTTAGATAATACCTTAGAACGACTGGTGATGCATGCGAGGGATCCAGTTTCTATAGGTGACCAGACAGACTGTGCTTACGAAATCAAATGCGGTAATTGTAATATCAGCTACATTGGAGAGACAAGCAGACAACTGAAAGTACGCGTTGCCGAACACAAAAGACACATGAGGTTTCCTCCTAAGGATACACATCAACTTGGCAAACTAGAGAACGATTCGGCCATCGCACTTCATGCACTGTCAGAGAATCACAACATATGTTTTCATCAAGCCCGAGTAATTCACAAGGGTCTGCCTTCCCATGCGGAGCGAAGCTGTGCTGAAGCCCTCACGATTTACACACAACACGCCTGTATTAATCGTAATGATAGCAAACCCCTGTCTGCAGTGTGGCGTGGATGGGTAAACAACACCAGACACAGACGCGTCTTATCAGTCTCACCCCCACTTAGTAGGCAAAGGATTAGACCAATCAGTTCAGATGCAGCACACATTGACCTAACCACGACAAATCCTATGTGACCTCTGTTCCTTTGTTAATGTGATTTCGATTACAACACTCCTGAGGAAGGCCACCCGAGGTGGTTGAAACGTAGAGTATCACAACTTGCTCGTAACGTTGTGTTATTCTCAGTCCATTTGGTGTTCTGACTCTGTACATGAAACGGATTCAAATTGGTCTGGTTACGTTGGTGATGTGTTGAACTACGCCAGTCGCTTCCATCAAGTTGTCATGCGGAAGTGCAGGTCCAATAAACGATGTCTGGTTTTTAGATTTGTTAGATGATGCACGCTGCAGTCGAACGTCTTCATTCTCAACCCTAGAAGGAAAGGACCTGCGCGCCAAAACGTTTATCCAGAGCGAGTCAAATTTAGATTACACTGGCCCTGAGCGTTTATGGAAAGTAGGACAAAGAATTAATCAGATGCATTCAGGACGTTAGAGCGAATCGCGCTATGGGCTGTCAGCAAGCAAGCGAGGAAGTACAATCCAGATATTGTGGAAACGTACCGACATCCTATTGCGTGACTTCAGCCTGATCAGGTATTTGGATTAGCACAAAACCATTCAGCGACACCGAATCTACCTTGAAGAATGTAGAGCGAAACATTCCTACTTCATTTCCAACTGTTGACACCTGTTCCTACCCGTGTGTTTTCGCAAACTCGAAGACGATGACACCCCTGAATCTTGATTGACTGGTTTTATACAATTTGTTGCACCTGGTTCGTTACTCAGGTGATAGAGCACTTTTCACGTTTGGACATGCTGTTTCTGTAAATGGTTCGAGTTCTGCCGAGGCCCAGATTTTCCGCAAATGGGTCTACTCTAAAAGATAGATGTTTTGTTTTTGTTGTAAACCATCGAAAGAATACGCTAGTTCGTCCTCAATATAGTAATGCCCCTGACAGAAATGGGATTCCCCTGCTTGTAATAATTAACATGGAAAATCTCGTTCCCGAAAATAACGCGACTGTCCCCGTATTGCTCCCAAGGCAAACCAAAAGACCGGTGCAAAAAGCAGCTTTGTTCCGCCCCAAAAACGTGTGCCACAAGGAGAAAATTACAAGGTATTTATCTGGTGCATAGCGGCCTACAAAAATTCTTGAATTGGAAAGTCGAATAACAGTTACCGAAAACGGTAGCTTAAGTCTCCAATCCACCAATAAGCATAGCGGAATAAAGCTCGGACGGTAAAAAATAACCAAGGTTATCTCTCGACTGTTCTGGACAGTTCCGTTCATTTTAATCGGATAACCTGAAATGGTTGAAACGTACAGTATTACAACTTGCTCGTAGCGTTGTGTTATTCTCAATCCAATTATCAATAACATGTTAAACACGACGCCCAAACTGTTTGACTTCATTCGTACTAAGTTTAGTGTGGATATCCTACCAATGGGTGTTATAATTTCGATCTTCCTTCTACGTTGCCATGCGTGCTAAAGTTTTCTAACATCTGTTGCAACGACAACCATGCTCCAGCTCATCGCGTAATGTGTGTCACAGTCAATGCCTCGGAACGAGTGAATACAATTACCCCATTGAACAGATATGGAATCGACTTGAAGGTTTCCGTTTGTTCTTTGACGTTATGCCAAATAATTGAGTGGTACGTCAAAACTCCAGAAAGACGAAAGTTTGAGTGGCACAAAGCAGTACCTGTTGATGGCTCAACTCGTTACTGTTTCACGGTCCGCAGTCCATCGATTAGGTTATTCAAATTAAACGTCTCATGCACCAGCTCGTCCTTTTTCTGTCTAGCTGGTGTTAAGCTACATTAGTTCTACTCGCAAAAGTATATGAGTGGGTTTCAATGAGCATCGTGTTTTCCAATGAGGATGCTGATACGATGCAGTCCCACTATACAAGATGGAATTGCCATCATTCATTCCCCCGAAGATTAACTGGGACACCTTTTTGGTACCAAGGATGCCTTGAATTGAGGAAGACAGCGGAAGTCGTAAGAGTACGGTATCTGATTTAATTTGCCTTACTACCAGCTTTCGAGATAAGGCTGTATGAGTATGCGACCCGATAAACAACCCAATTTTCGCTGTCTGCTCGTATATTGACGTTAATGTGGCGGTTCCGGAGTAATATCTTACACTTCTAAGGATTGGACCTGAGACGGAATATTATCGTACAGAGTTTGTGACACGTGGAAGGTTATAGGACAATAGTAACCTGTCGTCAGTATACTCCAGATTGGCCTTTTCGCCAAAGGGAAGGGGAGGGGGTGACAAGATCTTGTGAGTACGCAAACTGCCCTACCAGCATTTCTTTCATGTAAAAACCGTACAGTAATGAGGAGAATTGGCAGTCTTAAAAACACCATCTCTGAAAATTTCCGGTTGCCCTTCATCTCAGATTGTGTATTAGGGTACAGCGTCAACACTGCGTCTATATATCAGGTCAGTTACAACTGTTTTAAGCGACTTCAAAACTGTAAAGCGAGCAGCCGAGCCAAAGGCTATTTTGCTATCCAGCCATACAACGTCTGCTATAAAGTAGTCAGGTGACGCTACGGTCACGAGCCATGTAAACCATTAATATTCTGTTGGATTGGAGTGGAAGTACCGGTTGTTGCATTGAGGGCCACACCACTATCCCCATTGCCGGTTGAAAACTATCTGAACATACGCAGATCGTGATCAATAACAAACAATAAAAGTAACAAATGTGCTATAAGCAATAAAAGTGATAATAAAAGTAACTGAAATGGTCGATTCGTCTTTGCGAACTTCCACTGTTTCCATTGTTCACTAACTTTATGGCATTTAGTGTGTGTGTTAGTCTGTTTTTTCATCAAGCTGTTATTTCGTAGACTACTGACTGGATCAACAGCAACCCCAATGCCAACACCCCAGTGACCATGAGAGTCAGGAAGGAATCGGTTGTCATTAGCTTGGCAAAAGCCATGTGCCTAGTGAACTGGTCATTTCAGACTGACAAACGCCATGAACAACATCTGATATGGCGCAAGACCGACTGTCTCTTTCACGAGCCATTTAGTATGAGTGTCACATCTTCAAGATGGTTCACCCAAGTTTCGTACACCTTTCTGTATTTATCCCCCCACGCGATATGGCCAGGCAACTAGTGTTGTATAAACTGCGTGACTGAAACTTGACACAACGCACGAGTGTCTTCTGAAACGGCCCAGTAACAGCATTTATAAATATATCGCGGTTGTAGTTAAACCATTTCGGACTGATGGACCATTTTGTCTTGTTGCGAACATCACCCAGTAGGTATACATCACTTTATAGATCTATCTGCGCATGACTGTTATCTCCAAGGAAAAAAGTCGGCCTCAGATTATGCGATTTCATGCAGCAATTTTAAGTGCAATCTGTGCAATCCAGTGAAAGTAATACGACGTGCTGAACCACTTTTATTGCCCTATATTTCAGCCTTTTCGAGTGACTTTCAATAAAATCTTTGCAGTCAGATTCGTAATAGATGAATGGAATGTAGTTTGTAATTACATGTCGAATGACATTTGTGATAAACGACTGCTATTAATCTTGATTTACAGTTAACTTTTCAAGTGCAATGAAACGCTTGATTTTAACGGATGGGATATCTCGCAGATTCAACATCCACTCAACAAACTCGAATTGTTTTTCAAAGGGCGATGATATTTTTTAATAAACGACAATACATGTAGCAATCCACCACACTGACATGTTTATTTGCCGTTGCTATAATGGGTATGTGAACCGCCAAATACTATGTTTTTGAACTTGAACCTAATTTTTATAACTGAGTTATTGGCAATAAACGATAGCGTGTTTTATGATGAGTGAGACCAAGTCCTTAAACATATGGGGCCAACTCAAAACCGAGTAGAAATCACTATGTGGGAACGAACTAATTAACCATCCAGATTGTTGTCAATGTTCAACCAGACTGAGGTGGTCAATCCGCCAGTCAAGCATAAAATGAAGTGTCGCATGCTGAGCCAATCCATGGTTAACAACGTTTCGACGCACTTTTAACACTGCCCGTAATGATAACACGATCGACTTTGACGAGCCCTCGGTATCCGGGTCTGGAAGAATGAGTCGAGGTCTCAAAACTATCATGTATTCTCACAAAACACTTATTCAGTCCTTGCAGTTTCCGTGACCACCGATCAACCATAATCAATAGTGTTATGAGCCATTGAAATGGATGGCGCAACGGCCATTTAATCGGGAAACCAACACATGAGTTATACATTTCAACGACAACAAACGAAAACACTCATCTGCATACGGTACTGGTTCCAGAACGTCACGGTCGCCACAAACGATGCTGCACTCCGACGTTTCTTTCTGTATTTTTCATGCGGCCACTTCAATGTCAAAATCCATGCTCTTGCCACACTGCTGGTCAGTAGTGGTGTGAGTAGTATAGTGCGATCGCTCGTCCTCACTACACTAGTTATATACAGATATTTGCCCCCGATTCTGTGGAGTAACATCCAGTCAACGTCTTAATCAGATTCAACCAAGTCTAAGATTCATTCCTATTATCGTTCGTTGGTAAACAGAATTTCATTTTGTCGCTTATGACAAGTTTTGATGAAACATCTGTTATTGAATTGACTCATGAGAGAAATATCGGAAGCGATTGTTTAGCACATCGTTATCCCTGCCTTGAGGGGAAACTTCCGACAAGGTGTTAGCATTTAAAAAGAAAAGTGCATGTTCAACTCCCTACCAAAATTCTACTATCTGCAACGAAAAGCAACTCAATTGAATTCTTTTGTCTCCCGTCATACTGTAGGTGTGCTAAGTAGCTAAATCAATTGAGAATAACACAACGTTACGAGCAAGTTGTGATACTCTACGTTTCAACCACCTCGGGTGGCCTTCCTCAGGAGTGTTGTAATCGAAATCACATTAACAAAGGAACAGAGGTCACATAGGATTTGTCGTGGTTAGGTCAATGTGTGCTGCATCTGAACTGATTGGTCTAATCCTTTGCCTACTAAGTGGGGGTGAGACTGATAAGACGCGTCTGTGTCTGGTGTTGTTTACCCATCCACGCCACACTGCAGACAGGGGTTTGCTATCATTACGATTAATACAGGCGTGTTGTGTGTAAATCGTGAGGGCTTCAGCACAGCTTCGCTCCGCATGGGAAGGCAGACCCTTGTGAATTACTCGGGCTTGATGAAAACATATGTTGTGATTCTCTGACAGTGCATGAAGTGCGATGGCCGAATCGTTCTCTAGTTTGCCAAGTTGATGTGTATCCTTAGGAGGAAACCTCATGTGTCTTTTGTGTTCGGCAACGCGTACTTTCAGTTGTCTGCTTGTCTCTCCAATGTAGCTGATATTACAATTACCGCATTTGATTTCGTAAGCACAGTCTGTCTGGTCACCTATAGAAACTGTCCAGATAAAGCACCCTAAACTTATCAGACAGCGGATGTTGGTTACTGAGGCATCGACCACCACTCGATTACGCAATCCGATTTTGTGTTGCCCCCCAAAATTATTGCAAGCCATGCAATTGCCGTGGCCAAAGGTCAGACCATCTGTCTACATGCCCATCCAAACTCCAACCGATAACTTTGTGACGTAATGGTGGATGGAACTCCAAACCACTCATCATTAACTCTGGTGATTTGCTCTTTGATTGACTAGCCTGTAGAGGCTTGGATATTTTGTAGCACTCTACAAGATCCAATGACATGCTGCTAAGCCTCTTTGCCTTGTGTGCACACTGTTTTGATTTTGCTGAACCTATATAATTGTATTCATCTAATAATGAATTGTCAAAAACAGTTGTTCGTCACGTTTCCCCTTCTAATGAAAATAACGCAGAAGCAAAGAACTAATGAGCATTCCTATCAGGATAAAAGAAACGATGAATTTTACGGTCAGCTTCCAATGCATTAATAATTGCATCCAGACCCAGAAAGCGACGAGTAAACTCAGTAGGACCGCAAAACTGAGCCACGGAGGCTAAACAACACTCGATGGTTGTAGTACAGAAGAATAAAACCAGTTAACTTTGTCACCGGTACACGCACCATATCAGTTATGGCCTGAAAACCACAGATTTGTCGGTGGCATTACACTCACTTCAGTGATGAGAGAATGAGAACAAAGAGGAAAAAAGATTTCGCTATGATGATTACCATAAAGAGAACGGTAGTTCTGGTCAACGCGCGCACGAAAGACGTTCGTCGTCCGTATGAAGGGGTCATTTTCAAACATCGATAGTGATGTGCTATCCTTACTGAATGGTTATCAGGACATTACGTCGCTGTGCACCTCTTCTAATTGGACAGGAATTGTAGATTTCCAACGAGACAGGGTCTTAATTCAAACGTCTTGCATCACTCGGATGTGGTTACTTATTAGACGGGTGTTCAACCGCACTGGCTGATACGCCGCACTCCTCCCTCCTTCCGAACAGGTCAGTTCATCCATCCGGGGCACGACGTGGATAGGAAAAATGTGAAGCGTTGTGTTAATCAAGTGATAGATAAGTCACGCCCACACAGATAACAATCACAGTGTCAACTGTGTGAAGTAGCCGGTTCATCAGATACCTGAAGTCTGTCTGTAAGACCGGTTTACCAGATTAAAAACACCATCGCAGATTGGGGTGACATTACAAATTTTCTGTGACAATTTTCCATGGAGTTTCGCAGAATTTCTTTTTTTAAACAAGGTTTGCAAACGAAATTTAATCCACAACTTCCTAATAGCGGTTTCTCTACTGACGCACAGACGGGATGCTTTTAGGTCGATAAAAAGATAGAGACCGCCCAATGAATTTGCTGTGCAATTTTGCTGTACGACGTATGCAATGAGATCAACACGTCCACCGGCATGCTGAACTCGTCCGCTCCCAAAACAAATAAGCTATACCTTTTTCCATACTGGTTTCTCTTTTAGGCATAAGAATGTATCTTTCGTGTAAAAACCTTTCGTTTTAGTGCAGTAGAATTTCTCCATTGTATTTTCAGACTGTGAAAGTGGCTTATGATTGGTCTAGTGGACTTATATTTTGCGGCATTTTTGATTGCGACTGCACGCATTGGCTGCTGCGCTAGGAAAATGTCCAAGGGAACACTTGAATTGTGAAGGCCGTCATGGGGTCCAATCATTGGCTTATGCTCTCTGCCCCATCTGGGCTGGACTCTATACCCCGATTGGACCACATGACGGCCTTCACAACTCAAGTGTTCCCTCGGACATTGTCCTAGCGCAACAGCCAATGCGTGCAGTCGCAATCAAAAATGCCGCAAAATATAAGTCCACTAGACCAATCATAAGCCACTTCCACAGCCTGAAAATACAATGGAGAAATTCTACTGCACTAAAACGAAAGGTTTTTACACGAAAGATGCATTCTTATGCCTTAAAGAGAAACCAGTATGAAAAAAGGTATAGAAAACAGTATAATTGCATATGCGGTGTAACGTTACGAATGTAACAACGATGAAAGGCAAACATAATTGGAACATCTTCTAAACCGGCACCACAGAATAAATGATGAATAAACCAAGTTGGATAAGACTGTCGAACATCTGAGCAACACAAAGCAATTAAAAGCTAGCTTACCCTCTAAGGTCAACCTACCCTCGATGAACGAGCATGGCCCAGCGGAGAACGGTCTTTGGTCAGGCGGGGTATTGTATTTTTGGTCTCCACAATCTTTCGAAGCTCTTGTATTAACTTTTCACAATTCTCACTTGTTGGTTTCTTTTTGGACCAGATTTCACAAAGGTCCTGTCAAAACAATACCAATTATTTGTATGAAGAGGACGGAAAAAGATCGATGACAAGCAAACTGCCAGCGATGCGGACTTTCAGTATCGAGCAATAAACAACGTCCGATAACAAACTGAGTTTCTGACAAAATCTCTCAGACGATCCGCGCCGTCATTCCTTTGGTGCCGTATATTTCAAAATGAACGTATAGACCTTCAAGTTTGAATGGATGTGATCACCTTTTACGCTGTGAGGAACGTCAGCTGGTAAATTTTTTAAATTCTAGATTGGTGATCGTATCTACTGACTGAGGCACAATAATCACTGACAGATGAATGAGTTCCCCGGATCTGCCAATTGGATTAGCGAACTGAAGGTTAAGGGTCACAAAAACTTACAAAAAGAATGAATTCAGGAGTAAAGCGGGTTCCCTTCCTTCAATCTGTCATTCACTGAAAGCGACAGCCGTGGGAGTCGTCAGTAGGAACTGCGGCTCCACACATGAGCACTCAGGTGAAAATCAGTAATACATAAACAAAGTAAACCAACTTAAAACAAAGGAAGAATTGCAATTGTGACAGTGAGTGTGAGGAAACAGTGTTTTCTCCTATTGAAGATGCACTAAATAACAAAATATAAAGCAAAACAGCTACTAACGAACGAAAAGTAGTGTGTGACAACAAAACAAATGATAGTAGATGGCAACATATTCGGAAGGTTAGTAAGGTATGTAGCCATTACGGGGTCAAAATGATAACTCAAATTTATTGTTCTCGTCATTGATTACAATGAGAGGAAATCGACTCACTAACACTACACACTACACGTCGGAGTAGGATTGTAATAAATTGCGTTCTATCCAACAAATAAGTAACTTTCCCCTCAGTTCATATTCACTTTTCAATTTTAACCATCCAGTCAACTTAAGCAGACACGTCTGAATTTGCTACCCGTCCATCAACGTTACGGACGAGTCCTCATCTATGCAACGGGCTCAGAAACTTGTATTCAATTAAACGACCACTCTTGTTCGTCTGACAATCCGTTGGTAGTACGGCCACATTGGATCTGCGGGTTTCCGTTTGTCTATCTGTCAAGCTGGTCAGATCTCAGATCAACAAGTTAGGTTCGATTCTGTACGTAACGCGAATCAGCTCATGCTCTGGCGCTTCGTGGTTTCATTCGGTACATTTGGTCATGTTGTGATAATTGGCGGGGGCTGGTGACAGGTAATCATTATTGTCACGTCATTAACGAGTGTAGAGGTTCGGACGTTTCTAAAGCAGAAGCCGGTTAGTTGGCACTGACTGACCTCAGCCTAGATATTAGAAGTTCAGCGAAGCTCAGTAATTTCAGTTATACATTCCACAGTGTAGTCAGCACCCAACAACATGACGGATTTTAATTATCGACCAGACAGCGGAATTCCATTCGAGGCTTAGTTCAGATGCCAAGTGGATGTAACCTGTGTAGGTACAGCAAACTTGACTGACAATGCTTAAGTCCACTTACTTTTACGCAGGCTTAGAGCAGCGAAATACGCTTAATGCTGTAGCTGTATCTGGCCAAAAAACGGACGAAATCACCTTTGTCGAAGATGCGAACAACATGCACAATAAGAGACTCGATATGGAACAGCAACCTTTTTCAAGCGTTTTCGAGAGTCCAGGTAAATTTGATTTATGATGGCAGTCTGTACAACGCATTCGAGAACGATACTTCAAGTTACGGAAATTCAGTTGACACTTTGTTGGACGGTATGGAAGTACGCCTACGGGTGGATGCGACCTGTGATGTTGTACTCACTTCAAAGGAAGACACTCATCTGAGAATTAGTTATGCTGTTTATGTCATACTCAGTGGGGACAGTAAATCAGTGTCGATGTTACGAGCAAATGGGATCGTTTACACTGTGCGCAGGCTAACCATGTGGTACAGAACGCCTCAGGAGCCAAATTTTATTTGCGCGACAGTTAAACCGTAATCCTTAACTTAGAGATTTACGTGCTGCTGATATTTGGTACACTGTGGTAAATCAACGCTTGTAGTTAGCAGTCTACCTATCAACACTGGTTTCAGATTGTATCAGCACAACTACCCGCCATTTTGTGTGGAGTGTGTCTCGGTGATTTTTCAGTAAATCATGGCACGTGGACAGATTGTTAGCTATGCCTTCTGCATGGAAAGTATTCAATATCTAGGTCTCATTACTGATATGGAGGGTCGTAGGCCAGACCCAGAGAAAATATGGAGCAATGACTGAAACACCACCCCCAACGAATGAAACTACTCTCTAATCATTGTTAAGTCTAGTGAACTATTACATCAACTCCACGAATCGTATACATGATGTTCGTCGTCCATTGAGTCAGATACAGAAAAAGGGATCTCCACGGTCGCAGCCAGAGGTCTGCCAGTATTCATTCCTGTGTATCAGGCAAACTTTGACTTCCAATTAACTATCAACCCACTATAGCCCAAAATTAGACATTACTGATGATGCAGATATGTCAAAGTAGGGCATTAGAACAGGTATTTAGCACAAATTTCTGAAAGATTTCGCACACACTTATTTCACCCTAAGAGAATTATTGTATATGAAAAAGAAGGACAAGCCTATATTTGCAGTCGAAAACTCCACCAAAGTGTCACACACTAACGGAAGATTGTTATATGTTGATTGATAGTTTTGTGCCCTCGTAATCCACTGTGCAAGCTGGTCAAATGTTCGCCATGTTACAATTATGCGTGAGTGTCGTTTCCTATTCACTTGCAAGATCAATCATACGATAATTTAGTCAAGACAACCGATGAGTATTTCGTATCGCGTTTTTGAGCATTGCATTTTTGCGCACGCGTATGCGTGTAACCGTTGATCACGTTAAGTCTACTCATTACAACACAAAATGCTTTACTACCTGTCTTTCGGACTTTAAGAATAGGTAAATATGCCTGTTCTGACAATTTCTGGTCAAAAAGGCATTCTTTTTCGTATGGCTAATCAATTACAACTACGGGTTACAATGTTAATGAGATAAAACTCAGAAATCCGGCTCAAGAAAACAAGGTGATTTTACAAACATCTCATAGCACAGAAAATGCCCGTGAAGCCCAGTGTAGACTAATTTCACAACAGTCAGAGGATGATGATGTGTATAAAAGCTTATCGGATTCAGTCCGTAGCATGCTAGTAACGACCAAAACGGTGTCAAAGACAACAGGAGACGACTTTCTTTTATAGAAGAATTAGCCAAATAATATGACGGATAAACAATTGAAATAAGATTCTCATCGTAAGCGTTTATTGGTCAGGATTAACGGAAACTTCATGTTGACGGACCATACAATGGCTTCGGCAGTTTTATGGAGATGCGTAATGGAACAGTTATACTCGGGCTATCTTGATACTAGTCAGGTAGAGTCCGCGGTTCGTAGTTATGTTTGTTAACCGGAAATCAACAGTCAGTTCTATTATTTTGTTCCAGTATGCAAATTTTACTCAACGGCGGCGACAATAACTGCGAAATCGGAACTATACTCAAGCACTAAGATTGACGTGCCATGGTTCAGGGTTCATCTGGACTTTGCAATCACGTATTTAGAATTCACCGAAGTTGTCCTCAGTTGAGTACGCACAATACTGAGGACTCTTTCTCATCTCCGAAGCCTATACTCTTAATTTGGTGTCCCAGAGATTTTAGTGACTGACAACGGATCACCTCGTTTCACGAGAATTTCAAAAAGTTTGTATTAACAGCGATTTTTACCATGCATTTAGGCTCATTTATCACCCATTTCAACGGCCAGGTGGAGGGTTACGTAGATACGTTTCCAATGGCTTCAAAGAAATCGGACAGAGAGCGGATAGTAAATAATATGAGTGATGGTTTCTTGCGTGCCTGCGGTTCACCAGCCAATCCACACACTCCTAAACGGCAGTTACTGGCTGATGCACTTCTAGGTCAACAGTTTCACTTGCTTCAGTAAGACCAAACATCCTCTGAGAAGGGATAAATTGCGGTTCAACAGGTATCACAAAAAAGACATTTGGCTATTAGGCCTCAATGTCAACCGTGATGATACTGATGCTTGTCGAGTTACAGTTGGAAACATCAGTTGGAGAAGTCACGTCAGTCACCTGTGACGAAGGGTTGATAAAGTCAGGACTTCTAATAGTCCATCAATCAACTACCGACTGACAAATTGTGCGGAACACACGCAATAACGCCCATACATTTAACTTTCTTGGTCATCTCACACACTGGAGAACTATACAGACCGATCACGTCCGCAGCGTAATCAATCGTTTAAGTGTTAACCCTGGAAACAATTCATACCGTACTTGGTTAGTGTTTCTGTGAGAATGGGGTAGGTAGCTGGCGAGCTGAAACAATTGTAGGCGATCAGTTTACCTCTATTCGACCATTTGCTTACATATGTTCATCTTATTTAGCTGTTGGCAGTTCGATGATAGACGGTTCGATGCCGCACAACGTGTTAACAACCAGTATACGCTTTAGCGCCTCTTGCTGTGATTCCGCACGTTTATTCGAACTATAACAGTCATCTTTTGCATAAAAAATGATTAAGCCGTCCCAAATTACTTTAAACATATATTAATCTCCAAAAGTTTAAGAATGGAACACCCCAGTTTAACGAAGTATCCGTAGGTACGAATAACATCACGGTTTGATTTAAAAATTAGAAAATACCATCATTTACGTTTCCATGAATTTGACGCTTGAGAAAAATCTGTCTACGAAGCAACATTTGTGGCAAAAGTGTAGATGAGTGACCAAAGTGAACCTGAATTCGGAACTCAGACCTATTTATTGCAAAGAGATTATCAAAGAAATTGTATCCACATTAGTGAACTTATTGGACTCGGTTGAGCCTCTTTTATACAACGAATTCAACCAACAGTGGACACCCACGGAATACATAAACACCTAACTAGTAAATTGAACGTATGTTCTCGTTAATTCACTGAAAAGATACCAGAGACATTACCAAGTTTTCGAACTTATGATCATGAGAGCGAGACACTGAAACACCCTTTCTACGAACTAGGGAGAACACATATAAACTGCCGTTGCTTCAAATTCCATTCACTTTTGTTCAGTCTTTGAAATGAGCGCATTTATAACGATAAGTAACTTACCCGCAACTGTTCACCAACAGCCACGTGACGATCCAGACTACGTTGGATCAACGTCAATTCTGTCTTTAGTCGATTCACGTCACAATATTCCTCGGCTTGCACACGTGAATATCGACGAGATGCTTGCACGGAACGAACAATTGAACTAACCTCCTGAAAGTGTGGAATGAAACGAAGCTGGGTTGGTTTAGCCCACTTTCGAACAACACTGCGAACTAACTTTCAACACAATTCAGCAAGCGACTGTTGTTTGATTTACGACACAGTAAGACTGGGCGGTGTTGGTACTCGAAATTAAAAAGTACATAGTTTCAATGTAAAGCAGTGGTTCAAAGGTCAGACAAAAGCTTCAATAACTTGAAAACAAAAAATGCGCAAATGCAGGAAGAGGTATGTATAATTTAAGAAAACAGTTAGAATATTAACCAGATTGAAAGAATCGTCCATACCATTCAGAAGTGGAAAATTACAAAATCGATTTAAAGAATACTTGTTTCAACATCCTCTCTGATCGAGGAATAAATGAGTAGAGCTGTCTCAGTCGTATAAGTCAGCTCATTCTCAACGCAATTCAATGTCTGCGATGACCACGGACGAAAGACAACGGTCTCTAGAATGTTGAGTGTTAATCAAAAGATGTTTCCGTCTGTTTTCCGAGCGAATACAAAGACAGCCATTCAAACTAGCAACTTGGGTGAATCAGCTTACTTGATGAACAACACAAGATAGAATGACCGTCAAGATGAAATAAATTCCAGGCCAAAAACTGTACTCCAATTCTTGTTCTGTAAGTCTTACCTCCGCACACAAGTTCACCGAACCCGAAGTTGTGTCACTCAGAAGATGCGGAATTTACGTACAGCGCCTTAGATTAGTAAGCAGCTCTGTACATCAGCCCTCATTATACCGTTATACCAATTATTTATTGCGTTAGTGTATAGTATTAACCTGTTCGAATAGGGAGATACGAGCCGAAAATGGTCTCCCTAAGCTGCAAAGCTGGCGTCTGCCAAATAGGATGCAACAAGCACTTGCTTCAATGTGACGCGCTTCAGGTGTGCATCAGCGTGCACCATTCGGCGAGTTCACAGGCAGCCAGAAGATAGTAAGAGGCGAGTTATCAGAAGCTGCTATGTTTGCATATTTAAGCCCACATATTCAAAATGAAAAATGAACCGGTTGAACAATATGTATGTTTGCGATGCTGACGCATTCGTTTCGAGTAGAAAATGCATACGAAACTGAATAACATTCTACAAGTTATTACCGGTTTCACTTTGAGGACGTTATATTTGTTATTTTGTGGTTCTGGTTCAGTGTACCTAAGGTTAGACCTAACTACTGAATGATACGTAGAATCCAAGCGGTTTCTTGAAAAAGTTATGAACCATACGTGGAGTTATCTCACATGTGGAAGTCAAATCCAGGAGTCGTTACTTACTAGCCGATCGTGATCGAGGTGCAAAAGGAGAATGTGAGGATCAACAGACGAGATTGCAAACTGATTACCGAGAACTCAGACAGACGATACGAGACGCTAGCATCTACTGGAGTTTATATTTTGAATACTATAGTCAAATGTATGGAGGGAATAAATCTATTAAGAAAGTCACAGTGACGTTCAGTTCAAATCAATCAGTTTCCAGACCACTCGTCAAAAACCGTAGGCGTTTATCAGATGATGGTATGTTCGTGTTATGTGTGGCCGAAACCACCCAGCTGAATTTTTGTGGAGTGGAAACCTCCGTTTATTTATAACCCATGACACTGTGTCTCCAAACCTATTTTCCATACCACAGAAATCCTTTCGATTTGTTAAATAAACGGTGATGGCAGCAACTCAAGAACCCTGTACACGTTCACTCCTATATGTGGACGGTTTGTAGCGTTTAAAGTGAGTGGAATAAATGCTTACAGATTTAAGTCTTCTTTGACACTGAACGAACGATTACTGCCAACGAAGAACGAATGCAAATTAAAAATCCATAGGTAAATCAGCTGTCGCGACAAGGTGATCCTAATACGTGGCATTTGTGAGAGCACAGTGTGTGGCACCTGCTACACACAACGTGCTCCCAAGGGGTGAAAACTCTTTTTTCAGGGATGCTATTCATGTATACAATAATGTGAACTATTTTTCCTTCTGTTATTCCCTCTTACCCGTATATGTAATTTGTACGAAACTAACTTGGATTTTGGTTTTGATATAAGCAGTTCATTTGCCACCATTCACCCGCACCAACAGTTAGTTCATCGTTCGGCGCTCACTGTACCAAATTATTTCATTTTGCGTAGCCAAGATTTCAAACCCAGTGAAGAATGCAAGCATAAATCAGCATTGCGCGAGTTGCATATGTACTTGATGACAGTTACGAATTTCATGTTAATTTGAATGCATTCTTTCCATACTAAACACAGCCTTATATGTACAACGATGGATTAAATGATAACTTCCGTGGATATCGCACGCACGAAGGTGCCAACTACGATAAGCATACATGCAACTACGTATGACAATGTTAGAAAAGTGTTGCTGGTTAACACAAATGAGAAACTGATAATCTTTATTAGTGTCTTTACTAGTATCGAATCCTTCAGAGATAAGTTATTTAAAGCAGCTGTGGCTGCTCACATTATCTTTCGAACTACGTCGCAAGTATATCCAAATATAAAGGTATTTTCGTCTATAAACGGCCATTAAAAACGCTACAGTCAGTTTGAGCGCACACAGGGCTGCGTATAAAAATGAAACTTGTCTCTATGGAATGAGGTGGCATATGCCAAATTGACCCAATTCAGTACGACTATCAAACTGTTTACTACCAAGGCTATATTTAAATTAACAAGCTTCATTGATAATTATTAAGCGGAAACGACACAAATATATCAGGAACAAATGAGTTAGGTTGGGATCGCCCTTTAACAGACAGGATGTCCACTACATTTGCAGCATGGATTTCACTCCTTCGCACACAGGAAACAAGAATAATCTATATCACACTCGTTCAGATCGTTAGTATGACAGTGTTAAAAATAAAAACTAAAAAACGGCTAAACCGGTCACCGGTAATTTTGCTAACTGTGGAAATGACAATCCGCTTCAGCATGTGCATTCACAATTCTTGATTCCCTAATACGTTCCTGGAGTCACCATTCACCGTGATGTCGTACGACACACATGGTCTTGACTTCACGCTACTTTTTACTAAACGCCATGAATTATGCAGGATTTATAGTTGTGAATTACAGTGGTGACAGCAGCAGACGGACCCCATAACAAATGCCTACCGGAAACATGAAGCTAACTGTTAGCCGTTCAGCAGTTCACGTCAATCATATTTCAATCCGTCCCTTAGCCTTCACCTTGTTCGACCGCCTGAATGACACACTTAACTGTTTCCGAAGTGATACCAGAACAGCTTCGTTTGTCACTCATCGTGTGAACTGCCTGAGATCCACGTAAATAAATTGAAAAAACTGTGAAAACCACTCACTGTGATTATCGTCAACCAGTAGGTTTACCAGAACATCCGCTTAACTATTTCACAAGACGCGGTAGCTAATATCAGGTCGTTTGGGCACATCTCACTAGTCCATTACCAGTCTTCCTCCACATGATCTAAAACTACCTGTCTTTTGTCTTTTACATTCCCCCTGTGCATTCGATCAAAATCACATAAGTTCTGCTTTTGGGGGAAACTTGTCATGTGATTGGTACGATTTCAAAGGAACCGCGCGGAGCGGGTCTGCACCAAACCGGAATTGGAAAAAATCGAAAACAAAACGCTTCACACAAAACCGGAGGTAAATTTCAAAAGGGTACAAATTCATTTACAACTTTTGACCAATAGAATAGCACAACTTTTATCACGCGGTGTCAACAGTTCGTTTTATCTCATGAGCCCCATACGAAAGCGTCATCGTATAGAGAATGGATGAATGTGTAAAGGACAAACCTGTCTGTTCATGAAAAGCAATCGGTGTTAGTAAATGGCCTGCGTCACTCATTTTTGTGGGTTCATTTGCGAGTTACTCGATATTATCTCATCAATACAGCCTCAATGAACAGTGGCAAAATTAAGCTGACATGCGTGATAACTCGACAAACGGACTACACAGATAAACACAGTTAAATGTGACTGGCTACTGTGAACGATCGATGAAATCGGCTTCCTGACTCATTGGTTTGCATAATTACTTGACTGCATCACTACGCTGAACAAGCATTCCGGCAAGTGTGCAACTTTCATCTACTGTTTGTTCTATCTACGAAATTGTCTAAAGAACTGCAGACAGGCTAGTAGATAACACTTAACAGGAAAACTGCACGCACACCCAGTGAACATATTCAACATAGAAGAAAAGAAAAATGTAAAAGCCCCGCTTACTGGAGTAACAAAATAGGAAGTATGGTGTTACCCAGTTTTCTGTTGTGTGCAAACATACTTGAGTAGCAGCAAGTGATTTAGTTTTGAATGAGAAAGAGAAGAAAGCCCTATATACAAAGAACACCAAATGAGATATCTTTGCACCGGTTATTGACCTGTCCAATATAATAACCATCCATTCAAATTTAAATGATACTGTATGAAAAACCAGACATATCACCGTTCTAACACAAAAAACTAGTCATTGAAAAAAGAAATCTTCAGTTACTCCAAGCAAGAAACTGGTTAGTACAAAATGTGGTTAATAGAAAAACAGTAGGTGGTTAGGATATGCAGCTGCAAGGCGGTAAAAGTTTCGCTGACCTGCGCAATGAAATTTATGACAAGTGTCCTACCATTCATTCTTCACAAAGTTAAGTTGAAAAAAGGCAAGAGTTTCGGATTGTACATCTTAATTCACATGATCAGAACGGTTCTGGAAGAGAACTACATGTACTGTAAACTTATCACAGTTGGCAAACAAATGATTGTTAGGTTAATGAAAAGCATGTTTACAGCGCAACTCACTTTCATGGAAGACATATTGTCTTTGGCATCTTCCGTTTGTGATACGTATACCATAAAGCAAATGCAATGGTTTGTCAGGTAGTCCAAATGTTCAAATGTCATTTGTGATATGGAAACAATTCGAGTATGATCAATCAGATGACGAATGCTGGTCCCACCGCGAAAATAGTCCCTTGGAAACTCGACAATAGTCCAGTCGGTTTCTTTGAACACACGATAACGAATGGTCACTTTCGTTTGGTCACGCGATTTTAAAATGTCAAGATCAGTAATCCCAATCTGTAAGATGTTCAAAAAAGACGTGCGGTTGTGGTGACTGTAAGGATATTATACACGAACGGATATTTCGAGTCAAAAGGTTTCGGTCAGCCATTTGAAGATTTGAAAACCTTCGGGTAAAGTAGAAGTGATGACTCTAAATGATTAAACAGATAATAAATGAACTGGCCATTTTGGTCAGCAGCTTTACTGAATTTTCGTATATTCTGAATAGAACAACTGACACATGAGATCACAGAAAGCAACGCACATTGAGAATAACATAAAAAAGCCTCTATATTCTGTGAACATTCGCGAGCTCACATTGCACATGCCCGGTCGTGATTACGCTTTGTCATTAACTGCCCACACACACGGCTTACTGTATCGGTCGTGTGAGTGCATTTGACCGTGGAATGTTTTCTTTCCGACTAATTCCGTTTGATACATCTTTTAAGAAATAAATAATGGTCTACCTCAGATTGGACTGAACTGTGTCAGTAAAACCTCACGCTGTCCTGGCTATACAGGATTCTATGTGGAAAGACTTAATCCTGAGCACAAGAGCGATTGTTGAATCTACCTAATGCCGTTGCATTTGGCTCCGATAAACGAGAACATTATTTTTTCACGGAGTTTTGTCTGACTTGGGTTGCAATGAATTATTAAACCCTTTCTCAGTCTCTGTGGAACTTCGGTGTATACTGTTGATAAGCAATCCGATTCGGGGGGGTGGGTGATTTTTTGGTTCGGCTGTGACAGATGAAAGTCACCCGGGCCTCTGGTTGCACTTAAGTTGATATCTATCATATGGTATTTGTTCTTTCTTTTGATTGAAGATCAGTCTTTCTGTCGTTTCTATGTAAGCTTACTTTAATGGCCTATCTCGAATTGCATTTATCTGATGTTGCTGTTTACCAGTCATCTGGTTTGACGTCAGCACCTATTGTACGGTTTTTGTAGGCTGTCATACAGTGTAAGGTCTGTTTTTCGCCAGCGCACGCACCGGCGGATAGCTAGTACTCTAGCAGAATCTAAAGGTTTCCATAACTCTCTGTTTGGAGACGGCTGAGCAGTCGAGTGAAAAAAGTCAAAAAAGCAAAAAGCAGAGACTTGTAATAAAAATGCATTCATGGTCCGAACAGTTCCTGGGACAGAAATGTTGTGCTTAGGTCAACACGCATTGCGTATTTATGTATGTGTGCGTGCCAAGAATTACTTAACTGATCGCATAGTTGCCTATGCATAAACGTTGCTGGGAGTTTTACTCCTCCTCCGGTGCTGGCTTTTGCATAGTAATCTACATGTGTCAGCTGTTTGCGGTTAGGCTACCCCGTGCACTTCACGAGCTACCGTACTACTTGACTTTAAACTTACGTGATACGACTGTCCCTCTTGTCAGTCTAACAGACATTATCAAGAAGGTTACCTCTTTAAACGTGCTTTCCTTTGCGTCAACTGTTGGACTCACTTTGAAATGGAATGGTTGCCCTAGCAACTCATTAGGATCATCCACGAAGTCGCCATGACCGGAGCCGGACGCGTCTAGCTCTGACCAAGGCTTACCGGATCGCGTGCACGGAATGAGTTGGAAACTGAGTGTGCCCACCTCTTCACCCTCGATACTGGTCACCGCGAGTTTGTCATCTACATCCAGACGGTAGCCCAACGCTTGCAAGAACGCGGGAGCCACACCCAGCAGTCGGTCTTCCAATACCTCCCAATACGGATCTTCCTCTTTGGATATGTTAGCAATTTGTCCTTTATTCAAATAATTTTGGTACATTTCCTGAAATGAATGCAAAAATGCCCTGATAGGATAAGTTCAGTTCCAGTTTATATAACACCCAGTTCGGCCCTTTTAGGTTTACCAATGCCTGTTTGCAGTTGGACGATTAGGGTGGACCACTATTACAGTGTGCACCATGCAAACTGAATCTTGACGTCTATGCTGTCAGGCGGCTGTTGACCGGCTTCTCACTGGTTTTGACCATCAATTCTAAAACTGTTTACTGCTGACGAGTTTAGTGTCGAAAGATATGACGTATCTGCGTAAAAACAAACATCAAGTAAGCTGCACATAAAAAAATAGCTCAGCTCAGTGGAACAGGCAGGAAGTCTCTACCAACTTTACTCAATTCTTTAGTTACAGACGGCCATTTCAGTTGCTGTTGTGTTTGCTAAGGTGCACCAACCTACACTCATCATACGGCGTTGAATCACGTCCCCCTATTTTGCAATATGGCATTTCGCGGAAGAAACCTACTATACGCAGGTGATGTCTCAAAGTAATCGTTATGAAGATATGTCCACGTCAGGCCGCGTGACTTCGCGTTTCAGCTGGTTCTCGTGGGTGGACACCGCATCGTATGCAAAACTAAGATTGCAAGCTATCATTGTAGCTTTGATCCAATAGTCTGAGACACTAATTCATTTGCTTCTAACTTTTCGTCCAGATTAGTCACTGACAGTGATATCAATCTCAGTTGAACCTGAACAAACTACGGAAATTGATCAGTCTTGCGCCTGGAGTAATCAGCTCTAAACCTACCGACAACATGCCCACTCAGTGTTCACATGACTGTATGTACGTCTGCGATTGTCAGGTTAAGCACAGTCTCACGTAGCCTGTCGCGGGCATTACCGTGCACAGGAGATATTATGATAATCTTCTTTTTCCGTTTTCAGCTGCCTTTTTCATCGACCAACGCAGAGACAGAAACGTACACAAAAAGATCCTTCTCCCTCTTGTAACAACTCGATCCTATGAACTGCATGCCACACTGCCACACTGAGAAACATGGAAAAGCAACATAAGATTTAGCGGTCGATGTGAGAGAGCAATCTTCCAGTACTACGACGTTATCATCGAAATGACCGTCTGAAAGAAAAGAGTTGAACGAAAGCATTTGAGGTTGACAGCACTGTTACAACAAGAGGATAGCACTTTTGGCGAGCAAAACACACTACTAACTGTGATCCTCCCCTAATGAAAACTAGTAATTCCACGAGGCTAGCATCGAAATGCATAAATTAGCTCCTGTGTGCTTTCAGTGCAGATGTTACAGTGGTGTCTCATCGCCCGGTTCTGTCGCAATTAACTCTACAGACACGGGAGATTCTATCACACTTGAAGGACGAACGCGGTCGGAACATGTCAGCACCAAAGTTTCATCAACAAAATCATTCCCCAAAATTGGAACAATTATCCTCAGAATGATAATGCTTTCTCATAGGATGGCCAAACGGGTACTATATAAAAAAAGCTTCTTGTTCAGCAGCATCTTAAAATATGTTATAAAAACCAGATTCAGTCATTTTGCTGAATAGGAATGAGCATATATAAGCAGACACGCAATGTTCGAATCCGCATTAAAATTGGATTAGAAGGCTAGGATAGGTTTGTGAGAATCTATACTGTAGTAGAAAAATTTGTGCATCCTGGGTGCAGCCCGCACTAATCAAATATGACAGGCGCACGGTACTGTTTGCCCATTTGATGCACCGACGTGCTGATGTGTGTCTGCACTCGTGAATTTCTATCTACACCGGTGGTGCTCCATTTTCCAAACGCCCTAAGCAGCACCTCATCGTTCCGTCACTTAACGTACAGTACGTGGACAGCAAAATCGGAAAAGGAAGTAGTTGACACAATTTAACATATTCCCAAATACAGAAACATGCACACAGTAATGGTCGGTATATCTGAGCATGACTCAACCACTGCCTATTAAGATAAGGTTGAATGCTACTAAGAAGAAATCTTAGATCGGCAGTGTAAAAAAATCGGAAGCACCTTGAACTTAGCTTCCACCATCGCTTTCTTATACACTCATGTTGTTCCCAAAGTGTGCCATCACCCACTTCGAGAAACATTGATCGAAGTCACCAAACCATATAATGAAAGCTGTTTAAAACTTTAAAACATATAGAAGCTAAGTAGGGTTATAACGCAAGCAACACGCAGAACACGATGTAAAATGTGCTGATGTTTCGGAAATGTGATACACTTCCCAGTTCGTTATGAAGGGCACGAAATTCGCCCGCACACATCTGAATAAGACTACATCTATTAGCCGGTTTTAGTCAGTTTTGGAGTGATATTTGGGTTGCCAGCTCAATCGAGGGTCTACATTATTACCTCAGTGATAGACAGGCTACGGCCCAATTGACGAATCGGTAGACCGATCAAGCTTGAAGCCTGTGAGGTAGCTCAACGCAGACGTATGTATGCCCAGGTAACGGGCTTGATTGAGAAAAGTTGTTTCCATGAGTATGATTCCCCCAAAGTAACTCTGATTGTCCGGCTTTTGAGAAAATGATAATTTCTCTTCGACAATGAAAGTGAGTACACATGGTTGATACTCTGATCGGATCTTGACATGGTTGACTGTGCAGTTCTTGCTAGCTGTCTTAAACGAATCAGCTTTGTTCTATAGAACATTCCGCAATTAGACAGGCTTTCCTGAAGGAGGTGTTTTCTAGTAATACAAATTGTACGATCTGATGAAACGGCAAGAGCATTCTACAAATATTTGCCCCAAGTTTGTAAGACTAGTTTGTTAATGAAACTTTGGAGCTGCCAAGGGCCGGCCAAATCCATCGTAGGAAGATAAAAAGACTTCTCAGCTTTATGATCCTGCGACGGTCTACTTGGTTTTTACCAAATTTACTGAACTTCTTGCATTCATTACCTCGGAAAAAGTCAAGAAGTGAAGACCTATTTCTTTATAGTGAGAGGATTTGTGATAATCTGTGAATCGATTGTGGCCCAAACTGATAACTCATTGCGTTTTGTATCGAGCTGATTTGCTTAGTCTTACAAGTTACTCGTAACCTAATGTAGTGAATTGTGTGTATGTGGAAAAAAATAATCCTAACTCACGTTTAGCATCACGGGGTGTATGGATATTCATGGAACCAGCAAAAATGAGTGAGCTACCAAAATACAGAGTTTGGCGAACTTCCCCATTGGACGAATACTAAAAGCAGGGCTAACACTTCTCGGAATTCTCAATATCACCTACGCAATGACACCAGTAAGTAGTCTTTGCACAGCAGGGTTTATGTGACACACATATGAGTTGCAGGAAAATACCCGGTTTATATATTAGAAGAACGTGTAGCGAACAAGCTTGTTTTCGGTGATTCATCATCAGGCTAAATACAACACATTTATATGAGTCAATCATGTGAGAAAATATACAATAGTGGATCGAACGGATTGTTATCAGTTTCCGAAATTTCACGTCGATTGTACAAAATTATTGATGTCTGTTATGAAAACAGTCTTGATTACGTAATCTGTTCTTGCCGAACGTGGACATCTGGCCATGGAAGATTCAGTGTTTTGACGAAACGCTTTTGAATACATAGTGGGGGGAGAGCAAGCGGATGGCTATTGCTTCTGCGACTGCCAACAAGCGCTCTTTGACCCGTTTTAGTTGTAATCCATGAGCGCGATAGATAGGACGGAATGATTCGTTGGGATCGAGTGAGTGATTGGATGAGTGATTGGATGGAGTGATTGGAATCCAATCACTCAATCGATGCCAACGAATCATTCCGTCCTATCTATCGCGCTCATGGATTACAACTAAAACGGGTCAAAGAGCGCGTGTTGGCAGTCGCAGAAGCAATAGCCATCCGCTTGCTCTCCCCCCACTATGTATTCAAAAGCGTTTCGTCAAAACACTGAATCTTCCATGGCCAGATGTCCACGTTCGGCAAGAACAGATTACGTAATCAAGACTGTTTTCATAACAGACATCAATAATTTTGTACAATCGACGTGAAATTTCGGAAACTGATAACAATCCGTTCGATCCACTATTGTATATTTTCTCACATGATTGACTCATATAAATGTGTTGTATTTAGCCTGATGATGAATCACCGGAAACAAGCTTGTTCGCTACACATACGAGTCACTGGACGGATATTTTCTGACAATTAACAGTGACCGTCGAATAACTTCCTGAGATGAAGAGTCATCTCTTTAGATGTCACGAAAGCACATAGTTAACGGAAACCGCTGAAGCAGCTTCCGCATGCGACTACTATCGCACTCATGAATGCTGTTTTTTCATTATAGCTAAACTGACACTTTTATTATAGGCCGTATGGAGAAACATATCTTTGGTGAGTGAGTTTATCGGTAGAAAGGCTCCTACTTTTCAGTTGACTGGTGTGAGCGTAATGGACTGACTTGAGTCCACTGAGCTTCAGCAAACACTTGAGGATGTGCGATGCCACCGAAATGTTGTATGCTGCTGGTTGAACTACTGTGCTGCACGTAACTTTAAGCTCTTGTACTGATTTGTCAGGTAGTATTCGAGTTGACGTTATGACATCTTTGCGTGTTTCAAGCTACCTGCACAACACATGTTGACGATTGGTTACTTCACTTTCTAATCTTAAATAACTTATACATGTAGCCTGTCATCACCACGACAATAATTCAGTAAGCTGATCGCACCCACCAATGGAACCGTTTGACAGTCAGGCATCCACTGTTTTTGACGTGAGAAATTGTTACATAAATCCTCGTCGAAATGACTTGCCGGGACTCAAGAAGGCTGATTCGACATGGTGAACTTGGAAAAGTACACCGAGGCAAGCGAAGCATTGAGATATGTCAGGGAATGTGGGAACAAACAGAAAGCTGGTATTTACTGTATCACAGTTGAGCATTGAGAACAAAGGTGCGGGGGGAAAACGTACAACGGTATTAAAGAAAGACCATCCACCGAGCACAGTAATAGAGATTACTCGTCGCGCAAACTGATATCATCTTGAATAACCACGTCTGTGGTTACAACCGCTGAGGAAAGCGACAATCAATCGGGCAAACTAATTCAGATGTTACAGTTATCCAACTATTTTGTCCACGAAGTGAACACCATCGTCATCATGTCCAGCATGGTATCCATGGTATCATGGTATCCGTGGGTATTGTGGCTTGGGCTACCGTTGGGCATGACTGTTGTCCACAAAGTGGCAGAGTATTACATAGGCATAAATATATAAAGAAAACCTATGCAAACACTGGAGATTCACACAGAAGAGTCGGCAACATCTCTGACACAGGCCTGCCATCGACTGACATAATCGGAAACGTTTCCAACCAGCGTTGTGGGTAACCTCAAACTCGCCAAGAGAGCAAATGATACTGGACAACCCTGTTGAACTTAGCGGTCAAGGATTTCATAGCCCTTGACTACGTCATCGCTCAATCGGAGTACGTGAACCAACCGGCGAACACTGCGCAGCTTCAGTAGATTGGTAGTCGGACGCAAAGTTGCTTATATCCGAAAAGCACATCGACAAACTGCTGCTCACACAGTCATCCCAGTTAATACAGGCCAACTGGCAAAGACAACTGTGGCCGAATACCAAGGGCTTACATACATTTTTCACACAGGTGAGCCAGGTCTTCCATCCAGAGAGCAGAACTGCGCATACAAACGCAGTGAAAACCCTGCATTTAGTCGACGAGTGGACGTCACTACGAAGCGACAAATGATCAATATTAACGAAATAAGGCCAGATGATGAGGAATAGCCGTTGAAGAAGTAAGATAACTGTCATATGAATACTGCCTTACTGTGACCCGTAACTGGGGTGTTTGCTCAAAAAGTATGAACAACTTGATTTAGTTGGTCAGTTCAACAAAGGGATTCATGAATGGAGATCCAAGCATCCAACCTGTGGCGACCCTATTTGTTTATGGCTAACCGTGTTAGATTTGTGATTGGCATTTGTACGCTTTCTGTTTCCAACTTTTGTATGTGCTTAAACATTTGTTTGAACGAGTATGGAGACCATAAATTTCCTCGTGCACTCGAGCGTACCACCCAGGCTGTGCGCTCGCTTGTTGTTCCGCTGTGTTATGTTTCTATCATGTTATTCGCTCGTCCACGTCGACTTCACGTGTCGATGATACACTCCTTGTTTACTCGTGTTATTTTTAACCAGCCGTCTTCGGTTTATTTGACTCTACATACTTGGTGTCTTCAACACAAGCAATATACTTTATGCTTGCATTGTAGTTAAGGGTAAGTACCGGTAACCAATGTACTGCTATGACTGATAAAGTATAAAGGGGATTACATTAGATAATAACTTTCACCATAAAAACGCAAAGCGTTTTCCCGACTACCTATCGTCGCAAAAACCGCCTATGGAATTATGGCAGCTTACGAGATGTCAAAAGAGACCTAAATATTAAATCTCTGGAAGTACAACCGAGAGATATGATGAGGAGTGGGTTTGAAGACGACTTTATTGAACTCTGAGAGTGACCGTACGGTTGAACTGACCAAACTCATGCAACACGCCATTAGTTTAAGTTAATCTATTATCCCAGTACGTTACCGATCGATGTCTCCAATAACCTAATGCGTAAGTGGTGATGAGTCATCCATTAGAGTTTATAGGAAAGTTACAATGTGTTCTATAAACTCGACTGGCCAACCTAAGTATTGGTCATAGGTGAATGCAGCTGGATGCTTTGATGTGACAGTCCCATCTTATGAGGTGAGAATTCACTGGTGGAGTAGTCAAACGGTTGCCTCACAAAAAGTAAATGGGAATTCAGAACTTGACATAGAGATTTAGATGTATTATTAGAGGGGTATGTTATGATCGAAACTCAAGTTCAATTAGTATTTTATAAACGTGACATCTGTCATCAAATATGTATGGTCTACAATGTGATTCAAACAAAGTCCTGGATATTCATCAGTAAAACATAATTGTCAATTTATTTTATATTTCAAGTAAAGCATATCGAAGGCTACTGATAGATTCACTACACGATAAAAGAAATAACCAATGACGTACTTGCATCAAAAATCGACGTCCCAAGAATTTTTCTCTCTCCCAGAGCCAAACTGCATTTGTTGTCAAATCTCGCATTCGCACCATAGTTCTAGGTTGGAAAAAACATGGACCAAATAAAGGCAAACCATCTGATAATTATTGTAAGCTGAGGAGGATCACGAAGTCAGCAGCAACCGCTTAGTAGTTAAGCACGAGTACAGCCAACAATAATCAACAATTTTCATAAATTTAAGATGGATGTTGCGTAACCCTTTTAGTTCCATTATCGTGCTCAAGGTAATGACGTCAACTACGGATTAGGCGGTGGCCAAATGCAATCCCAATTACCAAACCTGCTCCTGTCTGGATTTGGTTAGTTTGACAGAACCCGGCAGAGGTAAAACCATATATGTCACATCACGGCAAGCGCCGCCGATGGCAAAGCTATCAATTTAGTATGTGCTTAATATGTTAGCTATGGAAGCACGACACTAGGTCTCGGCGAAAAATATTCCTGCTGTATTTTGAAAATATAGACTGGAGTATGACGATTACAAGAAGCATCACTTCTTACGAGGCCTACTTGATTTTTTCTGCAGATCTGCTACCACTGAGGAAACCATCCACCAAACTACTAACGGCAATCTCCGCCAATTTATCGTTCCCCTCCTGAACAGCCTACTTATAGTTGGTGTGTGTGTTTGGAACACTTACATTAATTACGGGTATCGGAAAAATGCCCAAACTGATCATGCCACGGTGTACATACCACATCACATCTGATGCTGGAATACGCATAACACGTTGCATTCAATTAAAGTGGTTGAGCGTTCACATATGATTATTCGGTCGTGCCTAACGTGAGGTCAATGGCGCAGTGGTAAACTCGGTTGCATCCTGAACAGCGTGTCCGTGGTTCAAGTCCCGGCAATGGCAAGGATATGCACTACTGACGAGCTCCAATGAGAGCGAAACTTGAGTCTAGTGCTTCTTTTCGAAAGGGACCGACTGGAAAGTCTATGGGGATGCGACAGCTGCGATCAATTGTGGGTGATGTTCAAC
>JTDE01000852.1:39823-53106 GCA_014338405.1 Paragonimus skrjabini miyazakii
GTGTGTACCGTGCGTCCGAAAGATGGCTAATATAACCAGAGGTGCCAGATTTGTAGACCCATAAATACTGAACTATGAAAAATGTTGGTCAGTGCGTCGACCGCAGTGCGGCAGCAGGGTTCGGGGTCGAGATAGGTCAGTAAGGCTGCGATGGCTACTGAGTTACATGCTTGAGTAGATTAGGCAACTATCAGTTTCACGTGATTCGCCTTGAAGGTCGTTCAAAAGACAAAGCTGCTGTTTTGGTATAAAGCCGTAAAGTAATACAGCCCTCACTGTAGTCTGATATACGCGACCCTTAAGTTTCAAGGAAATACCTCTCTGTCACCATAAGTGCCTCAGATTAGTAAACACCGCCCTAGCCTTAGAAATACGCGCCTCTATTTCATTCCATACACCTCCGCCGCCCCCGCTGATGCAGCTTCCCAGGTATACAAACCTGTTAACAACTTCCATGACTTCATTATTTAAAGGTAAACCTACGTAATCACAGCAATCTTGCAGAAGCACTTTGCAAATCAGAAAACAGAAAACCATTCTTAAGTGCACACCTGTTATTGAGTTGTTTATGGCAAAACAAACTGCGTACTTCTGCTTTCGAGTAAAAGTATCCCATAGTGAGTATGAGTCAAGTTGGAAAATTCCCAGTGTAATACTGAAAGCCGACAAATCCGCAAGTTTTACTATTTTAAAAATCTGAGCACACGTTAGTAGCAGTGTAAAGTATTCAAAGTAGCTGCCAATTATACAACCAACCAAAGTAAACGTATGGAGTTTCCAATGGACCATTGTACACGCTGCTTTTGAACGAAGTTCATACCACGTTGGTGGCATAGTTTCTTGACAGCTACGCACCAACCATCCAAGTATCGGCTAATCGTTGTGGTCGATAAATCCTTCTTAAACTCAGCTTTGACGCGCAGTCTTAAAAAGTGTAAAGTAATCGTTGGGTCTACGGAAATCCACTCTAACAACATATCGATCTCTGATCCAGATAGAACCTTACTTCGATGTCCTTTCCGAGGTTGAGCTTCATAACGGATGCAATCAACATGATGCCACTTGTAAGCGGTATTACACTTGACTCCGTTCAGAAAGGCAACCGTGCACCAGTCATCACCTCTTTCGAACGTTTCGATAGCCCGTCTACGCGTTTCGGGACTGAGGCCAGTGTACTTGCGCCCGCCAGCCATGTATGCAAGAGAAGTGATACAAGGGCTTTCACAGACTGGTTCGTTCACACATTACACTTCAAAGCCTACCACGACCCCAAAGCTGACTCCTATTGGACGTGAGATCCAGAACCACCCCTAACAACTCACAACCCTTTACCTATCAAAGAAACCAATGCGACCCATAGTTTGATGAATTAGTAGGAACAGGATCTGATGATCTGTGCTCCCTTTGACCGCTAACCCGATTATGATTAGGCAAAGTCGTTGACATCCCTCGAATAACCCGTACCGCCTCCTTGATCAAAGTAACCAATGTGAAATGCTCTAATTAAGAGTGGTTGTCCCTTCGGATTAGTTGGGGTTTAGTTGACGTTTCTGCCGTCACGTCCAAGATTCTAATGTGGAAATTCTGATGCACCGGAGCGAATTGCTTTAGCAGGTAATGGGGGATCTTATGCGTAAAATGGAAACAGATATGTGAAAAGGTAGTTGTTCTTCTGCCCCACTCCACAAAATGTGATTTAACTGAGTATACTTCTTGTGTACAGAACGTACTGGATAGATTGGAAACTGAATTTGAGTTCATCACTGGAAGAATGAAAACCATACTGATGAACTTGTTGCTCAAGTGAACTTTTAGGGTATGAAGCATACGAAATTTATTCGCATCCATGAACAGCTCTCTATGCTGTCTTATGACGATATCTTAACTGGATATCTAGAGTGGGAGTGCCACAAACAAGCTGACAAAAATCAGAAAAGGAAATAACAGAAGACGATTTAAAGGGGCGGGGTTTTCATAAAATAAACTTCTACTTTGTTTGCTCATATTGCTCTCAATATTTTGACCACAGATCAGTCAAAGTGACCAACTGGTAATTACTGCGCATGTGCTTTTAGTGCTGTAAGTATCAAACCGTTTGTTACGCCATGCATTCTTTGCGAAGCCTGCAGCTGACTGGCTTACCTCAGGTAATGGGCAAATGAAGGATGAGAAAAGTCAAATAAAAATAGTCACTAGCGAGCTAAAGATGACAGACTGTGCTCGTCTCCCGAGCTGGGGCGCTCATGACCTTTGCAGCCCCCGGTCGGAAACATTACGAATACACCGCCTAACCGGATTCAGTAACTCCCGTGGTCTGAATGAATCATCAGTGAACTGACGTCAGTTAAAGGCGTAGAGTAACGAATGCCATTAGGAAATTGTCTTGCACACGCAACCCGACTTTTGCTCGTAAGGTGTTGACAATTTGACGCTTTTTGGTAAAGTTGAGACATAGGGGTTTCAGGAAATGACTACTGTATCCTTAAAGTATTGTTTATTTCTCGTATTACGCTGGCATTGCAATGGCATCTGGTGCATTACAGATAAAGATTTAGCCTAAAGTTTGGTTTGTATAGAAAAGCATATAGAGTCAAAACAATGCACTGCAATAAACATACAAAGCAAACAGGGAACATGGCTGTCAAATGTAAACGATCGGTCATCGAAACTGCCCCCAAGGTTCGATCACACAGGCATGATTAACCCACTATGTATACACGAAATACCTCAATCAACATGTGGTCGCAACCCTCGGTGTTTACACAATCCGGGATCAGCAAGAATAGACTTCATAACAGTTCCAGCAGAATACAGCAGTTGCTATAGCAAAACGCCGTCAACTTTAAGAAGCTATTTCTAAGTGTGATGCAGGAAAGAGGTTACGTTGAAAAGAAGATCGAGTGTTCGAGAGTAATACCCATAGAATAAAAGTATAGCACCAAGCGTTTCTGTCGGTTACTTAAGTGCCAGGAAGTAGCTTAACACCAGTCCCACTGGATTCTTCAAGCGCACATTCAGGAACGCCGTTCATGTCAAAACTGAACAAGAAGAGGAAATCGGACATTACAAGCAAACATCCATGGAAGTGATGAACATCTGAGACAGCCGTCCATAACTTCTCGTCCTGATCAGTGTCCTATCATGACCAGTCGCGTGGCCTTCCTTGCAGATATGGTTTCAACGCCATCGATTAAAAAATATGGAATTTGAAACAACTGGTTCCTTTGAGCAGCTTGAACAAAGCGGTTAGAACACGAAAACTGGTAGATACAAGCATTTCATACTGACTCGTCAGTACCAAATTTACAATAACATGGATTGGTAATTTTTATAGCAAACAATTCAGGGGGTTGATAGTCAATAAGCGGGTTGGGATAGGTCATTAAGTCCAAGGAAGGGTCAAGTTTACAAACGGTTGTTTCTAAACACAGAGAACTAGCTTGAGTCGGTTGATAGCGACTGCTTCGGTAAACCCTCAGAATGGATTAGAACGAAGTAACAGGATTCTGAACGCACAAGCTGGATCGATAGCGTGACCAGTGGTCAAAACGTGTCTAGCGACTGATGAAACCGGCTGTTTACGTGTTTCAGTAACATTGCCGTTCTCCGGTAACACGGAATTTTGCACCCATTTAAACCAGTGTTCCATCCTTTCGGAGATCGAGAATATCTCGGCTTTGCCTTTGTAACTTTCTCCGCAGTTACCTATGGATTAGTGAACAGAATGTGAGGAGGTACCGATAGGCTAATTTCCTATGATTGAAGGCACTGACAATTTCTGAGCCCTGGGGATCATATGGAGTTCAGCTGCATCGCACGTTCGCTTAGTTGAATTCCTCAACCGTTGTGTTGTTTGATGCATGATATAATCACCCTTAAAAGGCAGCTCTATGTAGACCTTCTTTTTCTCTACAGTACCTTTTGTCTACTGTGCCTATCTATGAACCTTCTGGGATAACCATTTGACTGTAGAATAGAAGTAATCAGGTCTAGTTCTTCCGAAAGACTGTCGTGCGTACAGCTTCGCCTTGCACATGTGAAGTGTTCATTAGTGTTTGTTTATGTTGGACTGGTGTGAAACTGCTGAATTTTGAGTACTGACCGGACCAAGTGGATTTCCTATACTCAGTTCTTCTAATCAAGGCATCTTCTCGACGACTTATGAGTATGTCTAGAAGTGGTAAACAGTTGTTGGTCTCAAATTCACAGGTAACCTTTAAGTTGGGGTGACAACTGTTTAGACGTTGCACCAGGTTATCTATCGCCTGTTTAGATCGACTGAGTATTAATGTGTCATCGACATAACGCTTGTAGTATGACAAATTTCTTATCTCTGTAGCTGTTGCCCAATTTTTACTATAAAAGAGTTTGCTAGGATGGGACCTAATGGACTTTTCATGACTGTTCCTTCTAGTTAACGGTAGGACTGCTCGAGAAAATGAAAACTGACATTCTCAATACAGAGCATCAAGGTTTCCCTCAATATATCGGCCGGAGGTGGCAACGAAATGCGATTCATTTCAACGAGCTCAAATATAATCAATCGTTTCGTGTAACGGGACATTTGTGGACAGTGACTGCACGTCATCAATTCGTTAGAAAGATTGATTTTGTCCAAGCCACCGACCAGTCCAAAAGAGTGCTCAGTGGATTGCGTCTGAAATGTTTGTTTTAATGGGGTTAGAATAAAGACTAGCCAGTGTGCCAACTAATGGTAAGAGGAGTTTGTCGTTGTCAAGACTGGCCCAAGCCGCATCCCAGACGTGCGTCTTCGGTAGGCCGTAAAGTTGGGGTGTTGACGGTCTACACGGTCTAAGAGACATGTTACTTCATCGGTAATCCCCAACTGTAAGAACAGTTGAAGATTTCGTTCTGTGCGGTCCCCTATTTCGGTAACATTATCCACTTTCTTTGCGGTGAAACTTTGTTTGGTCATCCAATATTGATAACATCTTCTGTACATACACATCTTTTTGTAGAATGACGGCCCCAGAGCTCTTGACAGGCTTAAATATAACTGTTTTTTAACCCAAGCTTTTAACGATCGCAGGTGTCACCTCGCGATAACACACCGGCTATTAGTCGGAGTCGTGACAAACCTAGAAACAATATCTGTGAACCTAGTCTTCAAACGACTTAGGTTGTTAGCACCAGTTGGTCGAAGATCGGATAACTGATCAATAAGATTCTCGAAATGGGCTTCAACACAAATGCAATCAGGATTATGCGATGGTATTTCATAATCAAGACACAAAGCTAACGCTTTTAGTTACAGCGAAATCAGTTGTACTGAAGATTAGTTCAGTATTTACTTACTGGGATCCAGTGAAATATGAATTAGGACGGTTAGGGGTTTCCTCGTATACGACGCGTTGTGAACACTTTTTTCTACGACGGCAATTGAAATACGTGTAATAAAAAACTAACGGTATATATTCGAAATATTCTGACCAACAATGATTGCGATTAATGGACGAACTATTAGCGCATAGATCTAATGCTAAAGGAGCTAGTTTCAGTAATAACGTTGTCGTGGTTCTTCCTACAGTTTAAGTGTGGACTGTGACTTAACCATGTCAATCCATCAACATACGACAGATTTTATGATGTGCTCCAGTTCATCTATCTCAAAGCTATTAATTTCTGTTCTTCCTATCTTCGAATGTAGAACGCGGACGTGCCGGCTCAAATCAGCATACACTCTTAAACTACACGTTTGAAATGTAGGGGTTCACAAAATGTAACTTAGTTGGTCGTTTATCTCTTTGCACTTTATCGTGACTGGGAGCTAAAACATACGAAATCCAACGATGAGTTTCGTCCATTGAACATCTGAGATAGACAAATTTTGTCACACAGGTTCAATGAATGTCGTGGCTATAAGAGATCAGTGGCGGAATGCGAATCGGAATAGTTATGATGGTAGTCATTTGAGGACAAATGTTTACTTGGAAAGGTCGTGTAGTAGTGTAAAATCACGTGAACCAGAGTCTCATATAGTCAGGTGGGATAACGGTCAACTTGTTTTTGTTTGTCCTGATGTAGAGAGAGCTAAACCGGAGTTGCTATTTTTCCCAAACGAGTAAAGAGGATACGGTAAATCTGGGATGGGGTTCATTCGACAAGCGAGAATTAGACTGGTTATCAAGCGTAGATGATATTGGTGCGTTTTCATTACTGATTTAGATTGAAGACCTTCCAAACTACATGCACAAAAAGATTAAGCCAGGGCAACGTATAAGAAATGAAGGAATTGATGCCCCGTTTAATGAAAGACACTGAGCAAAAATAAGATGAAAAACTGACGCCTTCATTTGAAAATGGTCTATAATAATCTATAGGTATTAACAGCAAACAATGTACTGGAATATTTTAAACTTTGACACAACGTTAAAAGCCACTCTACAAGGGTTTGGATACTTGACGATCACCGTGGTGCTGGTAAGGATCAGTAAAAATATACCTTTTCACCGTTGTGCTAGTCGAGACAACGCTGTATTCCGTTTTTTGAAATGTCACATGTTTTCGGGGAAAAGCAACTTCTGAACACCTGTGGAGGTTTACAGTTCATCTGGTAGAACGCTTGCAGCGTTTGTGTATGTCGTTTCTATCTTTGAGCCGAATCTGGCCGAGGCCCAGATTTTCCGCGGTTGGATCACTTCCAGATTATCAGATCTGCTATACAACTTTCTGGTTGTCGACAGACAGTAACTGTATCTCCTATCGAGACGATCGGGCAATCTGATCATTACCCACAAGCGAAAGTGGTTGAGCGTTCACATGCGACGATAATTTGGTCGTGCTCAGTGTGAGGTCAATAGCGCGGTGTTCAATACGGTTACCTCATGAACAGCGTGGCCGAAGTTCTAGTCTGGGCAGTGGCGAGCTCTAATGAGAGCGAAACTCGAGTCTAGTGCTTCTGCTGTTCGAAAGGGGGCCAACTGGAAAGTATATGGGTATGCGACAGCTACGATCAATGGTGGGTGATATGCAATCTGAAACTTTCTAGTGGCCCACCTAAATATATACGACAGGATTTTATGGCAATGGTGTAAGAGTCAATATCGTAATTTTCAGCCTTACCTGGTTTCAATCATCCCTCACTATACCTACAGGTATACAAGAATTCTATTTGCACATACTGCAACAGTATCGAGATTGACTGAGATAACTAGTTATAGTACTTGTACATCTTTATAAAGTGGGCCAACGAGAGCGCACCTTATGAGGTGTACTTTTGCCATGATGTTTGGTTACGTAGTATAACTACTGTAATTTATGAAACGAAGAAGCATTCCAGGATCTCAAGGGTGTCCCCAATATTATGGATTGAAACATCTACAGTACTGTTTCGAAGCTGGATCACTTTAAAATCTTTAGAAAGATGCGTCCCGCAAAGAGAGTAAAAACCAAACTGTACCTTGACGACATAAACCGTTCAGAGTGAGGCTGTCTGACGCTATCTTTTGGAGATTAGGGATGAATCATCCGAGATCGCGTTCCCTGTCTTACTGTCACCAAATCTAAAAGTTTCAATCCTGTCCGCTTAACACATGTTATAGACTATCTTAATATCTGAACGCAATTCACCTATTTGCACAGTTGTACATCTCCCTGATCTATGAACAACTACGGTGTTCTTCGAAATGCAGTACATTAGTTTTTTGACGAGGTGACAACGGAAAGGTGCGATAGTGCAATGTGAACAACAACTTTCACATGTAAAAGTAACAACATTATTCTCCAGTGGAGAATTTGAACGACGAAATCAAAAGACCTAGTTTGCAAAATGGTAGTGCCATCTTACGTTCTTTTCATAATCAACATGTAACAGTGGCGAGACCCGAATTGCTTGAACGAATCAACCAAACATATCAATACAACAGTTAGTCACTGATAAAAGTCAAGGCAAACAGAAGTTTGTCGTCAGTACTTTTCGGACGCAGATGATTGGCTAATTCATTATGACCAAAGGCACCCTGAGTGACTTGAAGAGGATGATGTAGTGCCCTAGAGATAACCCCAATCTGCCTGCTGTACGATGTATAAAATCCTTCATGAAATCTTAGCTCACATTGCACATAGGATGTTAAGGATCTAAATCTGCCGTCTGCTTGCTGCATGTGATCGCGTTTGTTTGTTTGCATACTTGTCGACCTATGCGCGCCAATGGCGCCTTACACACTCTTCCGGTTTGCTCGCGCGTTCGATGCTCGGATCCTCAACCGCCCTAGCTACCTTGGCGTATCGGTGTCGTTTAACGCTGATCGAGACCCATTGTAATGATCGTATAATGTATTTTCGGTCTCCCGCAATTATCGGTATTTTTACTTCGGGTCCGATATTGTTGCGTATACCTGAGAAAGCACATACGCACTAAAATGAAACCTGACCACATGGAAAGCGTTTGTCGGATGAATCACAGTACCGGTTTCCAGAGGGTGGCTGGCAACTGAAAAACTCGGCTTGAACTGTCGGGCGGGGCCACATCGGGTCGCGCCACATGTTAGATAGTTGGGGCTGTGTTCATCCATTCTAAGGCGCAGGGATCAATTAGTTCTGACAAGGTAAACGTCAGCATAACTGCAGACAAACTGGTAAATCTACAGTGAAGCAGACAATTACCATATCCGTGTCCTAGTCTGATAGAGTGTTAGTGAATTGGTGCAAGTGAGGATGAGCAGTGTAGCTGCATTATAAGTCCGTTGAATGACCACACCGCGCTAGAATTGTCATAAATTCAACTTTTCAGAAAGCTCCCATGTTTTACTTGTACTAGACCCCTCGCATACAATTATCAGCGTTCCGCAGGTGTAATACGTAGCAGCTCGAAAAGTAGCATATTTTAATGTGTACCCACTTCCCCTTTTGCACGTGTGTAAGTTGGACAATAAAGATTGTGCTTCATTAAACGATCTTACAGTGCACGACTCTACAGTACGAAATATGTTTTGAACGGTATAACTTGTTCATCTTGGTTTCAGTGGATGCAATGGGCGCAGGTATTCCAGTATTTCCTGGATGGCTTGCCAGTGAAACAACTGCGTCCACAGTAATCTTTCTGCTTCAGTTTTTGACTTTTGACGGACCCATCCTTGTGTGTTCCAAGATGATGGATGATTCCGCAGCCACTCAGACGGCCAGTAATCAAGAAATGCCCGGTGTCAACCAATTAATGTCGGGTCCATATTTTACGCAATGTTTTAACTAAGGTATATTGGTGTGCTGACTACTAATTAACTGTGATATTTTCTTAGCACCCGACTGACTCGTCTATTCGGTTCCATAATCTCGCAGTATCTACGCCAAATCGCTGGCTATGCACATATGCACTGGTTCGAACCCAGCAAACTGACCAGGTATTTTACCGGTATTTGCGTTTTAGGTTAACCTCACGATCACCAAAATGATCTCAGTGTAGATATCTAGTGGTTCTTACATTCGATCGAAAAAGTAATAATTTCGTGGAGGCAACGCATCATTAAACCAAACATTACGGGTTGCACAAACGCATCCATTGTGGAATGCAGTCCAACAGACGCAAAATATTTCGCCTAATAGACAGGAAAATTATTTGGCCGCAAGCCGCCTTTGGGCTCATCATCTATACGTAACATTTAGATGCGTTAGCAAGACCGTTAATGCCGGTGGTCTGCAGTCTCATTGCTACCAATATGGTTTTATCATTCGCTATGACCATGTAGACCAGTGACCCTAGCATGGTAATGGTGGAATATCATCAATGATACATAATAAACACGATGGATTGTACGTGTAACTGCAGTTTCTCTGTGAGCTCTCTGTTCCGTTGATGCTAACGGCTGACAGCCTATTGTCGTTTGGATGACGACTTTGGTTAGTAAGGTTATCGCATGTTTATGTATTAAATTTATAGCAAGTGGACACGGTAGTTAAACGCAGTAGTGTAAATTTCTTGCGAGTACCATTAATAGTCTCGCCAAACCTATGTTTATAATCCAAGCGAAACCTGTCAATGTGTCTCCCGTCAGCACACAGCGGAAACAAGAATGAAATTCACGCGAGAAATAAACTCACTGTTCATACTTGAAGTGTACCGGAGCCACCATTTTTTCATGTGATAAAAATATATACTTTCCAGTCGGCTCTTTTCGAAAAAAGCACTAGACTCGAGCTTCGCTCTCGTTTAAGCACGTCAGTAGTGCATATCCTCGCTGCTGCCGGGACTAGAACCACGGCCACGCTGTTCATGAGGCAACCGTGTTTATCACTGCGCCATTGACTTCGAACTGAGCACGACCAAATGATCATATGTGAACACTCAACCACTTTCGCTTGTGAGTAATGATCAGATTGCCCGATCGTACTGATAGGAGACAGTTACTGTCCGATTAGCTGACTGTGGGTAAGCTGGGGACGTACGCGCATTTTCAGCGTACTCGCTCGGCCCCGTCGACCCAGGGCTTGGCCACAATGGCCCACGGACGATAACAGACCACTGTTCACATACCTCTCTATAATCGTTCCAGTGCTTGAAAGGCAATGCTAGTCCGGGAATTAGCATGCGCCCGTGAATGCAAATGGACAAAGTAAAAATACAATATTTCCCTAACGGATTGTACCACCACGATCGTTTCCTCACCAATCGATAGATAATAAAAAGCTGCATTCATGAGTGGAACAGATTTACAAATCACTAACAGACTGGTCGAAACATCGCATTTTTATCATATAATCTGTTTTTTAGATTTATCATGCCACTTATTTAATCTGACATAGCGTATTGTAACCATGCTATGCAAACAAAAAGCGTCACTTGGCACCTCTCAGTTCTGTGGCCTCATCACTGAGCAGCGTCGTTCCACTTCCTGTCAAAATGTCTCATTTAACCACTTCATCTGTGATGAAGGTAACCTGTTGCATTATCGCAATCAGCATGTACAGCTCGTTCAAGAATGTTGTCCAGGTTGAAGTGTTTGTCTTCCGGAGAACTGCTTCATCTTGAAAAACGAAGTCTGTTCAGTTTAGATCAATACAAAACATTCGCATCACACAGGTTTGGGTTAGGTGATTACGAAGTGTGATAATCTGTTGTAACCTCCGAGTACTGATCGAACTGAAAGGGAGGTAAAAGGCATAACGCACTCCTTACATGCGTCGTGTTTATTTGCAAACTGACTACTCTAGGATTGCACAGAGTGTAAGTATAATTGCTTCTGGCGGCGGTTTAGAGTTAACACTTTCATTTCACTGAAGACAGGTCGGGTTTGTGGGCTCTTGGGTGACCAATTCCAACTGTTTGTTTGTTTGTCTGGTTCTGATCATGCTGAGTTTTGTTGGATCGCAGTCTTCTCAATTCAGTTGGCGGGGCAGCAGCCACGCTCAAAAACGTGCCCCAAATTTTATGAAAAAATGCTAAGTTTCGACCAATCTGTTAGTGATTTGTAAATCTGTTCCACTCATGAATGCAGCTTTTTATTATCTATCGATTGGTGAGGAAACGATCGTGGTGGTACAATCCGTTAGGGAAATATTGTATTTTTACTTTGTCCATTTGCATTCACGGGCGCATGCTAATTCCCGGACTAGCATTGCCTTTCAAGCACTGGAACGATTACAGAGAGGTATGTGAACAGTGGTCTGTTATCGTCCGTGAGCCATTGTGGCCAAGCCCTGGGTCGATGGGCCCGAGCGACTGCACTGAAAATGCGCGTACGCCCCCCAGCTTACCCACAGTCAGATTAGCTGAATGTGGTTTCGGCACTATGTTGTGCTCGTTCGCTCACCCGACTCGGTTAAGGGGCGTGGACGTTCGGTAAACCTTGTGGTGTGCACTCCGGATTTTGTTACCGGGTCCACACCTCCGCTACGTACGCCAGATCAGGTACGATGTGTGAAAAATATCATTTGCCCTGCGATGTGCAGATGGGTGGTTCAACAGACCCACAGGAGAACGGCGACCCACACATGTTGATCAAGGTAAATTTTCATGTCTAACCCTGCATTACGGATGGCACCAACGTATATACTGAGACAACGCCCGATTTATGCTCATTCATGTCCCAGTACAAAATCTTAGACAAAATAACGCAGAATTTTTCGATAGGTTCCTCAGTGAGTATTATATACGTGAAGACTCACTAAATACCAGACATCGGCGGTGAACCTACCGTGGACTGATTGGATAATGCACGGAAATTGGAAATCTACTTTTGGTTATTCTAGGGGTAGTGTTAAATCGTAAGACCGAATAAATTTGATATTTTTGCAAAGTTAAACACCATCTACCATTTTGTGAAGTCGACACTTTTGGTTAGTTAGAAATGATGGTACTGTATGAAATGGACTATTTTTTCATCTACCACAAAATCCCAATCGGCGAGAATGTATAGAAAGAGGCAGGCTATTAATGGCAAACAACCGACCGGAGATTCTAAGTGGATTACATAACGAAGTCCACACAGAATTATATCCGAAGAACGGAAACCTGCACACTTAAAGACAATTACAACCTGATGATATAAGCATGTTGCCATTTAATATAATTTCCTCATTACCGTATAAAACTAAATTTCCTTTACCACCGTTTTTTGACTTCTTCCGGCATCGTAGGATCTTTGTGTTCTTTAGTCCGCCTCAGTTGACCTCAAGAAGAGACCCGTTTCGCAAACTGACTGCTTAGTTTGTGTTCTACGTTAACTACTTTATGCGTGGAATTCTGTGACTTGTACTGGATACCGTTGACCAGGAGTAATTGGGTGCAACATAGAGACAGCTGAGCTACCATTAGGCTCTACTGAAGCGACTGGGCTCCATTTACACATCTTGCCGATTTCACTGGCGGATTCCTAAGAATTCTGAACAGTAGTCATGTATGTGAACACTTCCATACACCGACGTCGTTCGTGAATATTTGGTGATAATCCCCTGTCTCGATCACCTCACGGACTTCGAATATGAAGTCAACTGTTGTTGATGGGTATTCCACAGTTTTGATATGTAAACACGGTGTTAGTTTTTATGACCACAACTTTCCTGGTAATTCGATTATACACTACCGTATACTTGAAAGTCGCTGTTTGTGATAACATGCAGTTTGCCTTTGTAACACAACAGGAAACACGAGGTGATTAAAATTCTGGGGTAATCCACATACAGAACTGGGAATCATAAACTCCATGTTCGTCGTGTTTGCAAGTAATCATAAAATACGGCGCATTCAACAAATCAATTTGGTAAATGGATATGTTTGTCTCGTAAAAGACCCATATTTAGCATTATTACTGATAACAGTACTCATATAT
>JTDE01000852.1:60928-77020 GCA_014338405.1 Paragonimus skrjabini miyazakii
AATGTGGCAGTTCGCCGGCGCGTATTCCGGAACGCTCGGGATGCGCGATCAATTGGTCAGCTTGCGATGGTTAGGTCACGTACTCCGTATGTCATCTAATCGTTTACCGTACCGGGCATTATATGCTGAGGCCACCAACAGTTGGGTAAAACCACGTGGTGGTCAAGCAAAAACGTGGTCACAAAATATGAAGACGCTGACTGCTCCATTGAGCAAAGTGGGTAAGTGTCGCCTGCCTGGATGGGGTCCTCGTGATCACTCAAACCGCTGGTTAGAGACGCTCTCTGAGATGGCGATGTGTCGTAGTCAATGGCGTACCTATATCCATACCACTTCCGCATCTCCCGCTTATTCTTCTCTCAATAATTTTCAACCTTCTTAGTAACGTTTTCTTCTAAGATATTCCACGTCACTGTTGAGGTGAACGGCGGCCCGAGCCACAGTACCTTTTGGTCAGGTTCATGGTTGTTATGATGATGATGATGGATGATGATGATGATGTACTTATAAAACTACGTTCGATAGCAGCATGTAGGTCTACGCATAATTTTTCGTCCTGTGTTCATTTTAAGGTATATATATTCCTTCAATATATCGACAAATCAGAACACTCTCTTCATTATTACCTGTGCCGTTCAGTTGCTCGATCGGAGGAGTATCCACACTATGGTCATTAGAATCCCTCGCCAAATTGAGCAGGAATGGAGACCACTGATGAGCACTATTATAAACGATGAGCAAAGGAAACAGTCTTCCGTACACACTCAATCCGCCTGCAGATTGAACCGACGGTGATCTTATTGGATTCACACCCGCTTATGTAGTTCCGAATAGAAGATAAACCGAGAGAGTAGAAGGAGCAACATACTCGAAGGCAGCATGTAGGCCTAAACCTATCACGACCAATGGTAGTCTCCAAGGTTGTTGCTGCAAGATGATCAGTGCACCTATGTCTGAGTGGGAATCCTGATTTTCATCATGAATCCGGATCTCGCCGAGTGTGGCAGCCGACACAGTACAAAACCGGTTGGTAACTTGAGCGTGATAGGAACACAACTGACGCACACGGAATTGCGCTATATCATTCTAGCCCTTTTTAGCAAAACTAAGATAATTATTAGTAAACACAAATTACAAGGCACTTCCTCAGTTTCCCAAATCGTCCGAAAGAGTGTTCGTTTTTCAATCAATCGACCTTTCTCATCTTTGAAAAGGGGAAGTTGGTAAAGTTCTTGATATTGAGCCTTTTTACGCTACAACTACTTGGACTCCATGCTCACTTACAGATAGCAATCAAAAACGTATTAACTGACTGTCCGTGTTCCATCGTCTGTATACTCCAGTTCACGGAGACTGAACTGTCTTAAGTAATTTGTAGTCTATTTGTGCGACTAACTGTTGTTAAGTTATCCTTTTGTATGTGCTCTAAATAGCACAACGTCGGCAGCCAACACGGTCACGAGTTATGCAAACTAGAACACTGTTAATCCCTGACGGAAAGGCTCGTTCCATCTCTTCCCACAGTCAAACTAGCTAATACTCACGATATTTGTCCAGACTTTTGGTCAGACTGCTTCCAGATTTCTACGATCACTGTGAAGCTTAGAGCTAGAGGGAGTCGCGTGATGATTGTTTCTTATAGCTATTGGTGGGGAAAATATCTAATTCCGTCTCACCTGCGTAGTTACCGCTAGAAAATAATTCGGAATAGACAATTTTAGTGCACTCTAGAATCTACGACATATAGGGCCACTTGACTTTGAACTGATCACACAGTTCATCGTCACAGTCAGAAACAGCATTTGTTACGCGTCATCAAACATAAGTTACATAATGCTAATGTAAGTTTGCTCAGTAAACACACACCTTTATCAAAGTAACAGCAGCAATAATAAAAATTAATCATAAGAAGCTGCAAAAAACGGTATTCAACAGTCAATCTGGGGTTTGGTGTTGAGTAGTTGAAGCTGAACAGAAGCGTGTAGACTCACTTAGTGGTTCTCGGCTCACCATACAACAAACCTTGAGCAGTCGGTGGAATCAGCAGTATGTCGAACGTGCGCTGCTTGTTTAATTCCTCAGATATAGCATTTGCCTCGGTTAGCATTGGGATGAGTTCCAAAAGCTCCTTCTGTAGAATCAAATCCTCTGAGATGACGGAAAAGGAAAGAACAAATCTATGAAATCCAAATAGGACACTCCTTGGGTCAACAAAACAGATGCATACACAAAAACTTCGGCTTACCACGACTCTTTGGTTTGTGGTCTAATCCATCTATTCCAGTTGCCAGCGCCAATTCACGTTGAGCAAACTCCCAGTCAATTACATCCTGCAAATCCTTCGGAGGCGAACTTTTCGAAGCTTTGTCAAGCGGATTGTGAAACACGTAGAGTTGGTAGGAACCTAGATGAAGGGTGATAAGCGAATTGGTAATTCTCCATTTCATACAAGTGATGCAGTACAACCGGCGAGAATTTCCGTTATTAGGTTGTCTGAGAAAGTCCAGCTGAAACGGCCTATCTGCGATGAAGTGCGATCAGTACTTAAGATGTAACATGTAAACAGTTGGAAAACAGTATCTTATCCCGAGAGCATTTTGCGATTAAAACAACTGTAAAACAAACAAAAGAGCAGTAATAAAGTGTAATGTGCTAGTATATCTGTTCACCAGCTTTTAATGAACTGCAACTGCATATGAGATTTCGGAATGCATTGCGGTTAGTAATGACCGTATTACCCAAAACAGTGCCGAACTCGGTACAAGAAGACAGTTCCACCGAACACAAAGAATTAGCTACGAATCAGAAAGATAGCAACACCCTTAAATGAATTCAACTTTGTAAGTGAGAAGGTTCGAACATTTGAGGTAGTATGTAACTTATCAACAGCAACAGAAACTACCAAAGTGCCTGTGCACAGAAAAGCCAGAAAGCAATGTGGAGTACGATTTAAGTATAAGCACTGGTGTGCGTTAAACGAAAACATCGCTAGTTAGCAACGGATGACAAACGGCCTCCACAGTCTCGTCAAAAAGCAGTTAAATCGGGCTCGTCTTTTTTTAAAATTTATAAATTACAACGAAATGAACAATCGTAAGCTGAACTGACAAATGCCTGGTTGAGAGTCTTCGAAATATTGTCATGCCAAATTCAAATTAATCCTTCTTGGGAATTGACAGAAGTTAAATAACAACGAGATCTTGATAGTATTAAGTACAAATGGTTAGTCCCATTAGCTCTCGAAAACTGAAACATGATTGAAATAATAACTGAGATCAATCTCGGAGGAAACTACATAACGGACGAAAGCAAAGTTTCCATCTGACTTGCAATCTTAGCACAACCTACGGTGAGCTAAAGTAAGTGACCAACGTGATTCAGACCACTGCGTCCGTTTGGACCACGTAAACAAAACTGTCGTAAAAATGTGGCTATCTTGAGAACACAAAAGCACGATGGCGGCTAAACGAAGCGTACATGTTGAACTGGAACGTAAATGATGTTCACAGATGGATCTAAGGAAAGAAAAGATAAGTCGCTAAGTAATACTGAGCCCCGATGGACTGGTTGCCGATAGTGGGTCAGTATAGTTTCAGAATACATGGGCTAGATGTATTCAGCTGGTCAGTACATAGTGAATTTACACCAGCATTCTTGTTGGCGGTGAATTAGGGTTTTATGACGAAAGTAGCGACTTTTTAACTTGTTTGGCACCACACGTGTATTACTGACAAAGGTGTGTGAAGTGAATCCCTATGGCGAATAGTATTTTCTGATCACACTATTCAAAAGACGTACGACTTGCCTAAATGTAACATAGCCATTGTTGCATCCATAAGTAGGTAAATGCAGAAAGATGAACTATACGTGAAGCGTGGGTACAGCTACTTGAACCGAAAACCAATTAAAATCTAACCCACTTATCTAAACAATCATATTTTTAGTCGAAGCATTAGTTGACAGAAACTAAACCGAATGAGTTATGAAAATTAGAAGCCACGCATTTATCAGTATCGTCCTCACTACAGTTGTTAACCCTATTGCCTTGGTGGTTTACAGGGATGCTTAACTGCTACGCATCTATGAATAATAAGCTGTGGTTTCAAGCTAATGAGAAAGAATGGATGAGACTAGCTTCTGGTGATCCCTAAGTCTACAGTCAAACCATTAACATCACGCTGCGTATAGCTCACTTAAATAACGACTGAAGATTCGATTACATTTGTTATTTCCGTTCTCTGGTGGTCGTACGATAAAACTGTTCTGACAACAATCGTATCAAAGTGGGACTAAAATTGAGATTGAACGTTTATTTAAGTCGAACATGACCCCAACTGATGAACACTCTCTTAGCCGTAGAGTAACAATCAAAAATTCATTGTAAGCACTCTTGTCCTTAGTGATACAACCGCCCAAGTATACGAATGACGGTTTCACTACGACAGTCTTCAAAAAACAGTCTGAGATCTGAAGCGCATTCCAGAGAGAAATGTAGAACGGACAATTATGCTAATCATAAATTAACATCGAAACATCTTAAACCGGGAAGAGTATAGGTGTTCACGAAATCGAATTAGAAATAAACCACTGATCTCTGTACGTGTGTAGACAACAAATTTGGTAGGAACACTGAAGGTAAAAAACTGTTACATTCCATCGCGGAAACAGATGGATTGTTTGCGTTTATTATAAAGGAAAATGTTACTTGTAAGTAGTGTGGCAGTGTTTTCTCAATTGGATCCTTTCTACCTCATCAAATATGGCACACAACTTAGTGTCAACACTCATCTGTGATACTGGCGTGTTATAGCGTGAGTCTCTTGAGAAATTCCGCATGAACTGACTATCATCTGGAGCACTGAATGGATTCCACGACATATTGGGTTGGTGAGTAACTGAGTTCCCGCCGCGGCTTCGTGGCTCAGCTGGCATAGTACTTGTGGCGTCTGGGCATACTTTTTCTGTCGTTTGGTCGCATGCGGCTGCAGCCCAAAACTTACGAAATTGGATCTCAATAATACGGAACATGTGAAATTTTAGCCATTCGCTTCATGTTGGACTATGAGTAGTATTCACCGTGTCGACCCTCTCCTATGTGTTCTCAACAATACGCGTTCAAGTGAGTCAGGTGGATTTCGAGCTTTATTACAAATTATGCCTTTGTAACGAGATTAAAAAAGGTCAATGTTTATTTCACAATATGGTTGCGCTACCGGTGAAAATGGCGGTGAACTTTAGCTAGGGACTGTCAATATTGACATAAAACTAGCTTCAATAAACTCAAATTAGATGAATTTCCGTGATGGTTCGAACAAACTTTGCTTCTCTTACTTCTGTCAATGTGGATGTGGAAGACTTAAAGCTAGTGGATTAGTTGTCACAGATGGCAACTAAAAAAGTTAGATCCATACTGTACCACTCGTCTGTCTTGGCGGTTAGGCCATACATTGATACTGCAGAGGCTTAACCCATATTTATCCAGCAAACAGGGGACGTTATTAAATGATTTGAAGGCGATTAAATTTTCGGAAGAGCACGAAATTCTCTTTGATTACACTCGTTGTCATAATCGGGCGGCGAGCAAACGTACGCCTCAGCGCCATGAACTTACGCGTTTTCTCTGTGCCATTTCATTCAATGCACTGTATGCTGTAGAGAATAAATCAACTCGTGTATGACCCTAAACTCCCATCTAAACCTCGGGTACAATTTGCACACAGATACCATGCCTTTTGGACTCAACCTTTCGTGTGGTATCCAAAACGTGAACCACGTTTAGATTTATATATTGTGCCGTCTCAATTTGTCTGATTGTCGGAAGTCTGAATATTCTCGAGTGCCTAACTTAATTATTTGTGGTTTTACCTGTAGCGAAAAGAGTAGTACAGTATAGTCACTTATACCCTCAAGTCGTGGGATCTGTGACAAGAGGCACCGCAAAAATGGTAGGATTCTAACCTTTCTTCCGTACAAGATTCAAGTCCCCCCAATTCGTGGACTGGTTCAAGCTTTGACCTAGGAAACCTCAGAAGAGAATCAAACTGAAAATCTAAGATGTGTGTATCCAGCCTGTATAGTTGCCGTGACCTTAGAAGCGGGTCTGATTGCGCTATTGAGCATGTTACTCAGTGAGCACCGCACCCGTCGCCCCACGAAGGATGCACCGCATATTCGACCCTGTTTTATTGAATCCACAGACCTAAAGCTTAATCAGAATAAAGTTGAAAGGATGATGATCAAAGTGAATAAGCGACTGTCGCTTCAAAAATTGGCTGACCTGATTTGTGCTTACAACACGAGACACAGCCGCTCGGCTATTGTGACACGATCTAGTAAGCTTGCAGAATACCAGACCCATTTTTCTAGCCAGAATACTGTCTCACATTCTGTTAACTTCCGCACACATGTTACTCGAAACCTAAGACACCCCTGTAATTACAACTGACCCTCCCTGTCAAAGTGAGTGGAAAGAAGCAGGGAAGAACGTAGCTCATTCGTCTTGGTAGACTCTGTAAGGCAATCACTATAGACAAGATCACTAACACAACCCAAGGTGATGTTATACTCTCCCATACTTGTGTGTCGGTCAGTCATTGTGCTCATTCCGCCTGAGAGTAGTTGAGTAATGTTAGCAGATTGGGAAGGGCACTACAGGCAGAAATTTGTTAAAATTTTCTAAACAGTTGGGTTTTTATGATATCCTCCCAAAGCTACTTAGGGACTACGAAGAAGCTGACTCTAAGTACCTTCACATGCCGCACCCACTGCGGGTTACACTTTGTGACGTAGCTGACTTCGAGAAGTGACGTTGAAACAAGTCGGCCACAAGGGAAGTAGGAATGCAATCGGGATACGCCCTGGCTGAAACAAATACACACGCCTGCAGCCACCATTCAAGGCCTGAGGAGTTGATGAACGCAGGCGCAGGAGCATTATTATACACAATGCGCCTGCCACAGAACGTTCAGATGTCGTCACTCAAGCAGTGCATAGTCGAGACCGGTGCAGATTCCCAGAATCATCCAGTGGTCACTGCGTTCTGACAGTCATTAGCTTTAATCGTCTACCCCGGCTGGCGTATTTAGCCTCGGTAAGTGCTCAACTTCCGGGAATAAATTCCTTAAAAGAAAAAATGACGAAAGTGCGCATGCACCTCGGCCCGCTCACAACCGCCTATTGGGATCAGCTACCATTTTGATTGACCAAGGAGCAACAGATCCGAGTGAAGACAACAGTCTACTATCACAAAACCGTGTACAAATGCTCCTGATATTGCTCCAGGTGACCATCAAATAGATGTCAAATTCAATCCAGAAGCTGGATAAAGCCGATTCACCGTCATTCCAATAAGGGATGGTTGCCTCGAAGTACACCATAAAACACCGACCCAATTATTCACACCAGACGAACCTACTGAAATTGATTCATCTGTTATGCATACTGCAGGAGATAAAACTGCCATCTGATATTGATTTTACACCAACGCGGCTTCATTTGTTAATCAATTAGACGACCTTCCTGACTTCTCTTCCTGGTGAATTCCATTGACAGCAGGCATCACGGAGACCTAGTGTAAGGATGAAGTATGGCAAAGCGAATTGTCTATTTTCAGCGTGACAGTACTTTGCAGCGACAGAAAGATCGGTAAAGGAGGTTGTGCAGCCCTTTATTTGGGATCGTACTAAAAAACGTCAAGTATTCGAGACAAGGTGTAAATGGATCTTCCAGAATCAGTCTGGCATGTAGTTAATTTCATTTAAAGCTTCACTTGTTTGATTAGTGTGATTTACCGATCGCCATCTGCACAGAGGGACGCCGACAAGGCTAATACAACGCCCTGTTTAGAATGCCGTCTTTAGGATATGTTCAAACACTGATAATAGGAGACGATAATCATCCAGAGCTTGGTCAACATTGAGACGTCTTCCTCTACTGGGCAAGTATTCAAGGGAGTAATGGAAATTAGACTAATTCTGCATGTCAAGGGCTACATGAGGTGACAAGTGAGCTAAGCACTTCCCTGTCTACTTTACATTCTTACCAACGTAGTTGACACGATAGACACTCTAAATATCACGCATCTGCTTGATCGTAACGATTGTGGGATAATTGAATTCAACTACCTACACGGAATTAGATAATATATTTCTCAAAATGCGGGCCTAAAGACCCATCACAAAGAAAATTTTGCAGAGATGAAGAGGCAGTTCAACATGATCAGTGGGCTTGGCTGCTTTACCACCCTCGACCTAGATGGTTGATGACAGCTCATTATTGGGGAAATCTCCGACGGCGTTAACAATCATTTCCAATAAAGTATCCCCGCCCTAAAAGAAAGCTAAGATGCCTACAGAGTAAAATCAAACGTTTGACTACACTGAAACACCAAGCGGGGAACAGGTAACAACTAAAACAAACTGGACTTGGGTTTATTGAGTATGTCATGTGTCGTAATCGTACACCGGCTCAAATCAGAAAGGATCGACTTTGTTAACAGCTCGGTATTGCCCGAAGGCTGAGGGTGAATTCTAAGCAGCACACAACAATTAAGGTTGACATTTTGTAACTGAAAACCGGTGATGGACTTACCAAAACAGATGCAGAGGTGGCTAACACTCTGGGTAAACAACACGTAAGTGTTCACAACTGCAAATCACGAGCAAGTAGGAAGCAACTCAGTCGAATTGTCCACATTTCGGTGTCACAAATCGAAATCAAATTAGAGAACCTACTAACCAATAATTCGCCAGATTTGGTATCCCTGTCGTCCTGAAAACCTGTCCCACGGAATGAACAAAACCATTAAGAACACTTTTCAATCGCTCTTTGTCAATCAGCTATCTACCGAAAGCCCTGAAACAGTTCACGATCACACTTATCTTCAAAAGTGGGCACAGAGATGATCCAGCAAACTACGGACCAATAGCGCTGCTTTCAGTGATCTTTAAAGTAATTCACGGTATACCAGATGACTCTCTCCACGCAAAGGTTGAGGACCTCCAACTCATCACCAAGGAACAACATGGCTTTCGTAAGGGAGACTCATGTGTCACAAATCTGCTGATTGCTCGTGATGCTTGGACGAAAACTACCGACGCAGGATTGGTCCCAGACTTGGTTTAGTTTGACTCTTCCAAAATGTTCTTAGAAAAACGTGTGGCGAACGAGCTTGTTTTCGGTGATTCATCGTCAGGCTAAATAAAACACATTCATATGGGTTAATCATGTGTGAGAAAAGGTACGGCAAAGGATCACACGGTTCCTCATCAGCTTCAGAAGGGTCAGGTCGATTTTACAAATTATTGATGGCTATTAAAATAGTGGTCATGATTACGTAATCTGTCCGGTCCGAACGTGGACACTAGGCCATGGAAGATTGTGTGTTTTGACGGAACGTTTTTGAATACATAATTGAGAGGGATGGCTACGGCTTCTGCTGTTGCCAACAGACGCTCGTTGACCAGTTTTTTTTAAACACCAGCAGCGTGATGGATAAGACGGAATGAGTCATTGAGATCGACCAAGTGGTTGGACTCCATTAGATATACAGCGATAGAATGGTCTTGAAGAGCGCTTTTTGACGTGATTATCTGACCGAACATAGGTTCAACGTCAAAGTGAGTGGACAGCTGTCATATTAGTACTTAGCCAACTGGGTGTTCTGCAAAGATCAACCTTAGAATCCTTGTTATTCATTCTTTTTGTTGTTCAGCTACCCGATATTACTCTCCACTGATGATACAAAGCTCTGGCAAGTTAGAACTCGCCGGAAGATGTGGTAACCTTACACAACGATTTGACCTGTCTAACCCAGTGGTCAATAGAAAATAACTTGCCTTTCTATGTCAACAAATGTGAAGTCATGCCAATCCGTCATCAAAATTGTTTTGACTATTACCTTGGCAACACAAAGCTGTTCATGTCAATGTGCGAACCTGATTTGCAGACCATGGTGGCAGTTTGAGTTTGCCCACAAATTATGTTGTCATGGTTAAAAAAGCGCAAATAACCCCGAACTTTCTATGAAGAATTTGTGGAGCTTTACACCCTGCAATGTTCTTTACCATGTTCGTCCCCCTAATCCGCTCATACCCGAAAACAAACATACAAGCCCGTCACCCTTACCTTAAAAAAGAGTTGGCACTTATTAAAAGTGTTCAGAGGCGAGGCAGTAGAAGAATCATGGGGCTCCGTAAAACCCTTCACCCTCTCAATGAACTTCAAACATTCCAAGGAAGACCTAATTCCTACATACAAAATACTCCACACCCTGCGTCATCCGTTGGCGTATCTCTTCCTACTAAATAAAAGATGAACGTTTAAGAAGTCACTTGCTGAAACTGACAGGTTACTCTACAGACAGAAATCCTTCACAGTTGGGATCTGTTCAACTGTGGTCACAGCTGAATCGGTTGGAAGTTTTAAAATTTTACTCGATGGACACTCACGTAAGGGCAAGTTATATATGAAACTTTCAACGAGTCAAATAGGTCATTAAAAATCACAGAAGGAGTACGGACCATACTTTACGTCTATTCTCTCCCCGTAGATTGTGATCCGTACTATCTTTGTGATTTTTACTAACCTATTTGGCTCGTTATACTTTTCATATATAACTCGCACATACATGAGACAAGTTTCCTAACCGTTTAGTTCCATAGGTCATTGTACGCACATGTCCATTTGAGTTTTATTTCATTATGTTTCTGTGTTCGTTAGTGAGATGATTGCAGTCAGCAAAATCATGAAAATTACCTTTTATTTACTTCCATTCACTTTCTGTTTACTTACAAACCGTCCAACAAAAGTTTTGCCGACCAGAACCGAGACAGGAACGCACATACAAAGATCTTTCTCCCTTTTATAACCCATAGACCAATGAACTTCTGAAATTCTGACAATTTTTGTTCGTACACCACCAGGGGTTACTCTAGTTATGGGGCCTCTGTGTGACTCTGTGAAACAGGAAATTCTATGTACTCAAACTGCTGCTAAGGCATAAGCAATCGGAAAACCAGACTGAATACACAATTCTTGCCGATCACTGTCATAAACCGAAGAAAGGAACTATTGATAGTGCAATATGAATATTAACCGTTGTTATAGACTACCTTCGTCGTTCTGTACACGTGTTTCATTTTAATAAAATAGAAAAATTGATTGAAGTGGTTTTTCCAAAACACATGTATCTAAACTATTGTCTGTGAGTTACTGAGATGTTAAAATTCCGGTTCTGAATTCCATACATGATACGGTCGTACCTGCGTATAACAAAGCAGAGCGACCAACTTAATATTTTACTGTATATCTCGCTTGTGGTAACAGATACGTTCGCATGCAGACAATAATCCGGGTAAACGGAAGAAACGAACGGTTATTCATAAGAAATAGTGAGGCCTATGGACACGTAGTGAGAGACGACTAGTTTCAAGTTGCTGACCACTTCAGTGAGTGAATCTTGAAAACAGACGGCGCAAAATCCCCCAGTGAGGAAAAGAATTATCCACATCACGTAAAGCTCACAGGTTATCCTGACCACTTCGATCACCAGACCCCCAATTACATTGAACAAGTTTGTTGTTGTGTAGGTTACACTTTCTAGAGAGACCGTAACCCTGAGAGTTTACCTTGGTTAGGACGTGAACATATAGATGCGCGGAATAAAATGCCCCAATCTTACATCGGTGATTTTGTGAAAAGTACACAGATTGAGAACAATTAACAGTGCCGACGGAGGAATTGCCAGGTATCAAACCAGGAATGCCTGAATGATTCTGTGTGCGTATGGCAACGAAGTGCAACTTAAACAATGATTTACTGACTAGAATGTAGATCAGACCCAACAGTGAAAAGTCAGGGCTTCGGCTGGATTTGAACCAGCGACAGAAACACCATGCCTGACATTTTACAGTTGGGTCTCATCTAAATTCATAAATCTGCTACACTACTTATTAGTGACTTGAATGTATTCAGTTTCAACATCCAGGGAGAAACAGCATGTCCTGGTAATACTCATTGCAGTTAATATGGTTATATGAACTACAAGTATTAGTGTACAATCACCCTAGTGCCAGGTTAGTGGATTCTGCATCCTTAAGCTAACAGGCAGTAAAAGTATAAACACTGAGTCCAACTTCGATTGCACGAATCAAAACACGAAAGTGTTTAAAAACGGTATCGCCAACCAAGCTTGACCTCACAATTGCGTAAACAAAAAATCGATCATATTAGTGCTTCTAGAGAAAAACAAAGACGAACGTTCATATAATTTCCATTGGATAACGAAATTGGTTTGTTCATCCTGGATAAGTGAAACTGAAAAGTAACTCCTTTTACGTTACTTTTTTTAGCGTGTATTCCATGCCGAAGCTTACGCCTTATAAAGTTAATACAACTGCTTTTCTAACATAGCTGAGTGAAATCTTCATACGAAACTAATAATAACCTTCCTTCATGATGGTTTCAAAATACGTTACCAAACTTCAACAGTTTTCATAAAGATTCATCCAAATGAATGAAAAATTTATATCATGACTAGTCGAATGTATCACAAATGAACACAGTTGCGTTTTAGAGGATTTGGGTCCAATCGTCGCGACCGCATTTGTGAAAGGTTGGGAGGCCAGACTATACCTAGCCCACTCGTAAAATTGTTTTATACAGAAATGCAAAATGTTGGCCCTTCTATCTCTAGTGTCGCAGTCGGCCAATGGATACAGTTTAAACCCGAGTTTTTTCCTTAAAGTTTCAGACCACGGCCTGCATGCTAGTCAGTTCTTATGGTCACAAGCCTGTTAATTACCGGCAATAACCACTGATAAACAACTGTTGGTGGTGTTAACGATTCCGCGGAACAGTGAACGTCTAGTGGTACAAAAACTGAAGAGTTAATTCAATTTTATCGCTGTGGTGATTCTATAAGGTCCGATTTTACATGTGTAAACTTATCATTGAGTAATTAGTGTAGACTGTTTTGGGAAGGGAACCATGGAGATCTGTATATAGAAATGGCGTTTGTATTGTCTTTGACAATTAAAAGTGTGTGTGGTAGGTATTTATCCACACGAAGTAGGTTAACATGGTAACCGTGATTGTCAGGTTAGATGTGCCTCGGTTATGCATGGTAAAAATACGAATATTCTCGGCCGGTCTTCATTCACAGGAATACTACGTCTTCAAGAGTTAAAGTAAGGAAAGGGGAATTAAGGGAACACAAATTAATGCTCCGGCAAGAACCACAAGCAGAAACGATAGGCATAAACTACACAGGATTATCGAATACAATTAAGTGTGATACTGAGCTATGCGGACAGATTGAGCATTAACTGCGAACCCAGAGATAATCACAGTGCAATTAGACTCAAATACAGTAACCAGAAGTAGTGAGAATACAGACCCGGTTATACAGGCAACACGAACACAACCTGAGTTCAAATTTGGGGTTGGATGTTGAAGTTCACTACAGACGAACAGTAGTAGACGAGAAATGCAAAGTTAATGTGTTTCTGTTGAATCTAGTTGTTTGGCAGCCGCACCTGCATTCAGAAGCTGGTATTAAGAATGAGCGAAGTTCAAACGACAGAAAACCGAATTTTGTACAACTCGTCAGCACTGTTCCTCTTTGACTTCAAGCAAAACTGCCGTAGCAAGGAGACAAGTTGTATATAAATTGACTGTTGAGGCCCGGTAAAGGGTTAGTTAGCCCTACATTTGAGGCGATCGGAGGATCCACCATTAGTGTGCTCTCGCGTTACGAGTGAGTTGTCTGTCGAAAACGGCCACCCCGTGGATGTCTGATCGTTCTGAAGTAAAAAAATACGATGGCCAAAGCGCATCACCCGCTTAGCTCCGATGTGCGCGGTGAAACACATCAACGGGTGTTAAGCCGTTTTTAGGGTCATCGGAGTGATGGTGACCATGACAGGCGGGCAAATGAAAGATACAGGTTAACGGTACAATTTCGAAATGACATTAAGGCCGGTGATTGCGACAGTGAACTCGCACTATAATATGATTTCATGGAACCATTTGTGTTGGCATATGTAGGAGTAGGATTAGTATATTCATTAATGCAAATCTGTACAACAAATGAAGACAGTCCGCAGAAAAAATGTCAGCACAATGTAAACTAAGACTAATAAAAGGTGATTACCAAGGCACCTACAAGAAGCTGTCCATCTGGTTTGCGGGACCATCAGCGAGGTGACATGTTATGCAAGAAAGTGTCTTGCTTAAAGAACTTGACAATGCCCTCTCACGATGCTCTATGGGATGAATACATTACGTGGTCACAGATGGGCAATTAAAAGCTATTCGCAAATGCACACGCAATATTTAGTGCAACATTCACAAAAAGGCACTGGTTAGTTTGTATTCTAGGTAGTTATAAAAAAAGCGTATAATTCCACCTCTTCTATCCAATGCACCTGTCAATATTTTATCTTGAATACTGGATGGCGCAAGTCGCTGTCCCAATCCCCTGATACACATATTGGGAGCAAATATTATTTCAAACAATTCAGTAGTGCAAATAAAGACGGTTGATGACTGTCGTGTTCCTATTTGGGTATCATCAACGGTAAGCCTTACAGGCTGTAACAGCGGTAGAGAGAACACGCAACACAGTAGAAGTACAAACTATATTGTCCCCTATACAAACCGCAGCGTCATACATATGGCCATGGACGAATGAGTCGTTGGTCGTTGGGGCTATGACCAATCAGAACGCAGCTTGGGTCTAAACACGAGTGTGGAGCACATAGGCGGCCTTGACGCGTATACAGCAATGACCAACGTCGATTTTATAACAACTCATTTGGTACATGCAAGGTGATGACGAGAATTCTCAGTATGCAACATTCCAGCAACGCATTATGTGAAACATGCTTTCACGCATATATATATATATATATATATATATATATATATCGTAATGGAGAGTTTAAAATAGACAGAACTCGCCCACTTTTTTGCAGTTGTTTGGCTCTGCTGAGGTCAACGTCAGTGATATCTAGTGAATTTCCACTAGAGTAATCAGTTGCCCGTTGGTAAACAAACTTCCGTATTTCAATCGGCTCTCAGTTCAAATTTGGAGATGTCCAGAGTCAATATCGGACCCTGATCTTGAGACTCGCGGACTTTATCGGAGCGACCTTCACCATAAATAAAATACTAAGAATGTGAACTATACTTTCTGAATCGAAGAATACCGATATTCCTGTTTATACCAATAAATTTCGCTCCCGACAGTGTCTATCTATCTTTGTTGTCAGAAGTCATTATTGTCTTCTCCCTCTGTGTCAGTGGAGCGCACCTTGCGAACTGTGAACGAACTGATGTTCATTGTTCATTAGAAAAGAGAAGGGAATGTTTCATAGGAATGCCGTTGCTGAAGGAGCAGTATCCCATGAGCGGATGTTACAACGAACGCTTGTGTGTTTAGGTCACAAGTTGTTACAAGCAACTAAAGGGTGTTTTCCTTCCTGACTGTATAAACTAACGTAAGCAACCTAACGTCCTAGTAACAGAACCGTTCATTAACTTGTAATGAAATGAAGAACCTAAAACACAACAAAAAGTAAGACCTATCAATTCAAGACTGTCATTCACTGTTACAGTGCTCCACATGTAGTATGACATGCACTTTCGTTGTGAGTAGCATACTACTCACCAGTAATAAGTTATCCAGAGGAGACATTCAGGAATAAAACGGCAAGCCGCGAACACCAGGAAGACGAAGGACAAGAAGAGACTATCGAAATAGTGTGTACGTGCTACGGCAGAAGTTCCACCAAAGCGAATGACAATGATGTATGTGAATGCATGTCCAACGTGCAAATGAGTATACGCGTTTGTGGTTTGATCCTTGACATGAAATATGCGGGCGTTTGCGCAATAAACGAATTCTCGGGCCAAGGGTCTTTTGCGATCACAACAACTGGTGCCGTGACAGACGCGAGAATGAAGATACCCCGGCCACAGCCGTTCGAAGATGGAGGCGTTCGGGCGTTCCTAGAGGACTTCGAGGACGTGGCCGAAGTGGTCGGAGCCAAGACAGACTGTGGGAAGCTGGCTGCCCTGTGGACGCTGGTG
>JTDE01000852.1:82025-100038 GCA_014338405.1 Paragonimus skrjabini miyazakii
AGGATGAAGAGCTGAAGATAATCGCATTCCAATGGAGAAGAGTTGGCTTAAACAGTGCGGGCGTGTTGACGTGGCAGCCTGGCGTTGGGTGCCCTTGTGTGGTAGTCATTCCGAGACAACTGAGGAAGAAACTGGTAGCAGACTGTCATGAAATGGCACACACCGGATGCACTATGACATACGATCTGCTGCAACAAAGAGCATATTGGCCGAAGATGGAAGAGGATGTGACAGCTTACGTGCTTGCATGCCAACAGTGTCAGTTACTAAAAGCGACAATCGGGGAGCCCAACAGCCCTTACACCCAATACCAGTCTCCGAAAACGGTGAACTCTGGTCGATGGATCTTATGGGCCCATTTCCACTAAGCGCACACGGTAACCAGTACGTTCTGGTTATGACAGAACACTTTACCCGTTCGCTCAAAGCGACTGGCGTTCCGGATCAAAAGGCATCCACGGTGGGAGACATGGCAATGAAGCACATCGTAGCAAACCACGGTGTGCCGAAGGCGATCTTGACAAATCCGGGACTATGTTTTGAAAGCGAGGAGTTTCGAACACGCATGCAATAACTGGGAATCAAGCACATTCGACCGACACCATATCACCCACAAACGAACGGCCTAACTGAACGAAACAACTGAACGATCAAAGAGTGGTTATCAGCCAAAGGAGGTGACTGGAAATCCGCGTTGCCACTGGTGTTATTGGCCAACCGCGTGTCTGTGCAGGCGAGTACGAAGAAATCCCCATTTCAACTGATGTACGGTAGAACCCCTCGACTCCCGGTGGATCAAGACATCGGAAAATGGTCAGAGTGCATTGATCCCACTAGAGAATTGGTTGCCGAAAGAGAAAGAGCCAAACGAAATCTGAAAGCATCGCAGACACGCAAAAAGGAGCAATCCGCAAGGCAACGGCTCTGCAAAACTAGAATGTTCAACCTACGAGAACGAGTGAAGTATCGAGATCAGCGGAACACGGGCGCCAGCAGCCCGGGATAAAGAAGACTTCTACCTAAATGGAGAGGTCCGTATTTGATAGTCTCCAGACGAGGCCCAGTATACACGATCAAGAGGGACAGTGAGACGAAACGTGTGCATGCCAGTGAGTTAGCGACGTGGCACGAGATGCCGGCGCGGCGAGCCAGAAGATCAATAAACCAGGAGGGAACACCGCGTCGATCGGGGAGGATTCGTCAACAGATGCAGAGGAACCAAGAAACCTCAGAAGTGGGAGGAGTGTTGTATTACAGGCAGTTTCGTTGTGAGTAGCATACTACTCACCAGTAATATGTTATCCAGAGGAGACATTCAGGAATAAAACGGCAAGCCGCGAACGCCAGGAAGACGAAGGACAAGAAGAGACTATCGAAATAGTGTGTACGTGCTACGGCAGAAGTTCCACCAAAGTGAATGACAATGATGTACGTGAATGCATGTCCAACGTGCAAATGAGTATACGCGTTTGTGGTTTGATTCTTGACATGACCTATGAGGGTGCTTGCGCAATAAACGAATCCTCGGGCCAAGGGTCTTTTGCGATCACAACACACATAAGAGACATCTCACTTATATGCACCTACACATCAGCAACATTAAATTATTCACCAGCGTATCATGCAGGAGGTCACACAGTCAGGCAGAAATGGACTCCCAAACTCTTTTCGAGCTTAGCATGGTGTCGTCAATTACTACCATTTAGACATCATTGTTTGTAGCTTGTGTCATACTGCTTGCTTGGTGGTAGATCATAGCGTACTACGGGTGGTGTACGTTTTGACTTTCACAGACTACCAGTGGAACACCTGTCACTGTTACACGGCGTCACAAAATGTATACTAATAGGATCCGTCCAATGACTTCAGTTAGATGGCTACGTGAGAACTGCGCTTCGTGTGGTGTTATCAGACGGAAATCTGAGGCCAGACGATAAAGATCATAGACAATATGTGCACGGGCGGGGAAAGGTGGACACTCGCAACGAGATGAAGACGCGACACGAAGTACATATAGGGCCAAATATGCCCAGTCGAATTCACACACTAATTACGACGTAAGGATAAAGAATGTAGGTGACCCGATTATTAATCAGTTGTAAGATATCCGCACCAAATTTTGTACGAATGAAGTCAAACAGTTTGGGCGTCGTGTTTAACATGTTATTGACAAATGGATTGAGAATAACACAACTTTATGAGCAAGTTGTAATACTCTACGTTTCAACCACCTCGGGTGGCCTTCCTCAGGAGTGTTGTAATCGAAAGCACACTAACAAAGGATTTCGATTACAACACTCCTGAGGAAGGCCACCCGAGGTGGTTGAAACGTAGAGTATTACAACTTGCTCATAAAGTTGTGTTATTCTCAATCCATTTATCAATGTAGGTGACCGATCACCAAGATCGCTCACAATGTACAACCATACTAACACGATCAGGCCATTAAGTGTGAATGAAATAAGTTAAAACATTTGATCGCGCTCTGTGATGCCTACTCAATCCACGTTGAACAGGGTTGAAGCGTAACCTTTCAACCCGTTAAAGCAGAGATGACGTCCAAACGCAATGAATGTTGACATATAACATACAGAAAAAAATAGGAGTTTGACAGACCGCGCATTAGATCTTGGCAGATAAACTCTACATTCGTGTCTAACCCGTTTGGGGATGCACGGCAACTTCAAACGTCGGCTAGGCACAAGTGAGATGCCTGAATCAGACCTCTATGTTAGTTAAGTGTAGAGAGGTCGAACAGTTATTAAACTCATTCAGAATATGGCCTGAAGAAAAGATATCCAATTACGCTGTCATCCGGATACGCATCTCTTTTCTGTTGCGGATTAAGTGAGGCCATGGGTGACATTTCAAACTCCTACTCTTCTTGAAACCTGCTACCCAAGAAAACAGTCTCGTGGTGAATGGTGGATATATATTTGATATCCAATCTCTTTCCTTCTGTGTATGTTACGCCAACCACCTACCAGAAATGATTTGGTTTTGCCGTACTCATCACAGCACTGTCAAAAGCGCACGCAAGCACAATCTGGTCTTGTTGAACGTAGATCGCGCAGCCACATGTGGGTTGATACAACATAGGTAAGAAGGGTAGGCTGTTCAGGTCAATTTTACTGAACTTTGTGGATAGTTTCGGTAATTCTTCAGTCAACTTCCTTATGCCTCTCTTCAATTTGTTGCTTGAAAGTAAGGAAGATATTTGCTCTTATATAGAAAAAAATGGCACGGCTGTTTCGTGGACATCGGGCGACGTCTTCAGCTGAGCTGCCTGGACTCGCCTACCAAACAAACATCACAGTCGACGTCTGAGTATGTAAAAATTGCCATTTCAATAACATCGAAATGAACGAAGCAATGGGAGCACAGCACAATGACTGGTGTTTTCGCACCCCGAGGAAACAAAATAAAAACCTAAGTGTACCTGTTTTGCTGAAAACACCTGAAAATACCTCTGGTCATATCCCTACCACTCCATAGCTAGGAGAAGCGGATTAATTTAGAATTGACCCTAAACTGTTGCTTCATAGGTTCGGTACATTTTGAGGTGCCTGAGAAATTAATCAAACAGCCTTACTCACAATCTTCTCTGTGACTGCCAAGCTGTCCGAAAGAATCCATGAAGAACAACCCACCGTTTCACAGAGAAGTCTCGACAGGTGATTTTAAGACTTCAAAAAGGCTGACAGCATGGTTTGAGAAAGGTCCTGTTGCAGAATAACATGAGATCCACAGGCCTTACACGAATGTCATAAAAGATATTCATTAGTCGCAAGCCTGTTGGCTCCTTGCGATTGTCCGTTTGCTGAAGAATAAACACTCTTGTAGGTAATCTATCCTGTTTCCACTCAAGGTTTTGACAAAGTTGATCATTCCATATCACAAAGAAGCCATAACTACGGCCTCAAAGAACCTTCATCTAACGGATTAAAAAAGTAGTTGGCGGGAATTAGACTCGCTGTAAGTGTGCAGCATCAAACATTAGGTTGATTTCATATAAACAACCACGTCCCACGAAGGTTTGATTTAGTTACCCTGTTATTCATTCTATTTGTCCGTAGACTGACGGGTACCGTTTGATCAATATCGCAGCTGTATGCGAACAACTCGAGTTGCCTTAATCTCTGTGCAACACTGGATTACACTGTCGATGCCTGGTGTGGAAAATGACAATTTTAACGATAAAAGTTCTTATATTAGGACCAATAGTGAAATTGGCTAGCACGTTTACATTTAGAGGAACATTCCTGCGTATGTTCAACTCACGATACAAAGACTCCGGTGTTCCGCAACAAATTGTCAAACAGCCTGGGCACCACAAATGAAGTTCTTCCTTCTATACAAGGACGTTCCTCAGTATTCCATCTGGTATTTGTTTTGCTACAGAACGAGAGAGTTTTGTATGCAGAATCAGCAAACATGCAGAGGAATTGATCAAATGGTTACCAACAGATCTTTCGTTCACGTCCCTACATTTCAGTGATATTGTCAGAACTGTTGACTCTTTTCTTGCTATTGTTTTGTTAGAGTACAATTATTGGCATCTTGTCCTCTCTGCTACAGATAATTGTGCATGAGCTAGATGCTCATCAAGAGTAAGTGCTTGTTCTTTCTCGGACAGCGCAGTGGAGATTATAGGAAGGGACAAGGATGAGAAATACACCTTGATCACATAGTCCATGGCCCGGTTAATTGAATGATTTGAGTCGACTAGCAGATGAACAAACCCCTATTGACACTCGAAGTGACCATACTGGATAGTGCTCTAGGATGCGTTAGGGTAGTCCCTGTGTTTTGTGGCTCATGTAACGTGTTTTCTAGAAACAAACAAAAAGGTAAGCAAAAGCCGCAGCCAAGCCTGTTTGCTACTCTTCTCATCTCACGTCTAGACCAGGTACACTAAAGGTACTCAAACAAACCAAACAAACTATTGACATCCATTCGTAGCCTCACCTGTTTGGTTAACCAGTTCTGCAGCCGGCGTTAACGGCCAGGTTATTCGTGATTTTCTGTGTAAAAAAAGCGGTTTAACATGAGGTCATATCCATTTCTTTTGGAATTTACAATTCCAGATTTTTACTACGGTGGCAGCCATTTACACTAAATGTGACTGGTATAGGATCAGCCTCACTTTACCCAAAACATTCGCCTACAGTGTTTAACTGGATTACGAGCGGGTACGATATCCTCCATTTCGTTCGCTTATAAAATCTATGAGGGATGTGGTAGCATGGACTCAAGTTTACTCTAACTTTGCATGTACAGTTGCCCAGCAGTCATAGCAGAGTATTCTGAGTGTGCACGATACGCTGTTCGCACTTCATATGTTTACAGAGTTGGCCACGAAATGTCGTGGCAATATACTTTAACCTCGAATGTATTCTAGAGTAGCCTGGTAAGTTGGCATTCGGTGTTACATTTTCCGTCGGTGTAATTATAAGTGGCACGATTACCTATTTAAGAAGTCCTTAGCTCAAGTTACTTTTGTTCTACTGCGGAAAAGTTCACGTTGTCCATGGAATAACCCCAGTTGAGTGTGTATTTATCGCCTTCACAGAATAAATCATCCGATTTTAACGTTGCTACATGAAAGTTCAGTTTCCACCATGGGAGTATCACAACGGAAGAAACCTAATGAATCAGAGCAAAGATAAAACTCCATCTACTTAGGAACTCAAGATATGAACCTGGAATCCTGTCTTTTCTGTCATTTTATCATTCAGAAAATCTTAACTTCCTTGAAGCTTTTAAAAACATAGTTTGGGAGGAAACGGTATTTCCGTGTTGCTCAAATGACTCAATTTCAACAGCTACAAAGTCAAAAATAAAAACATTGAGTGGGTATTCCAACTAAACTAGAATGGTAGGTGGCCATGGAACTGTCGCTTCATTTAACCGAGGCAGAGAAATGCAAGGTTATTGAAAGTTAACTTAAGTGTCATGCAGACCGCACAGCCCTAAGGTGTATTCAACAAAGTGTGATGTTTAGAAACATGCTAAATAACTATGAATCCGAATTAGACAAATCGCCTCAGTTTTTATACACTTGCAAAAAAATACTGCTTCGTATTTCGGCGGTTTATCTAAAGTTTCGCCTATATATAGGGTACAATAATATTTTAAACCATGTAGTTACCAATTTTATAGCCTGGTTTCACATGTTGCGAAGAACATGGTATATTTTGCCAACGATCTTAACAATGCACTTCGAACGTTAACATCTATTTCGGCGAATAATCAACATTACCACGCTAGAGGCTGCCATTAGACAATAATCTGTTCACCCCAGATCAACTTGCCCGAAATTCAACGTATTCGTTTTGAAAATAAACCATTCTGAACAAAATGAGTAGGTAGCAACCAACTCACTCTATCATTGCGGGTAACAAAAACATATTCCAAAAGAAAAATCAAAGAACGTACATTATGAGACGCTTTATGGACTCAAGTTCTGTACAGTCTGAACACGCAGTACATGTGACCAAGTTAAAATGGAAGCATGAGCAGCGTGGGAGGTCGATCAGGTCATGACAGGCGTTCGCCAGTTATTCTTCACTGCCGCTTCAGGTCGATTTATTAGGGTAGCTAGATCGCCAACACTAATTGCTTCTGAACGTATAAAAAGGAGTTAATACCTCTTTTACACGTCGCACGTCAAACACACCAACTGATGAGAACCTCCTAGGAAGCTCGTACACTGTAAAGTTACTGATCGCTCTTTTGATTTTAACTCGGTTTGGCTTGCAAAGGCTCATTCAATTATGATCAGCTGCACAACGAAAAATGTTTTATATCCGTTCCGCTAACGGTTAGAGGTCACTAACTGACCGACATGTTTAGCTGATAACCTCTCAGCAAACTGGGAGTTGTGGTGTGGTAAAGGACACTGAGTGCACTGGCGATACCCACCTTGTTGCCTGTCTTAAAAATGGGCTTAGCAAGTGAATAGCATGGATTATTCTCTAACAGCTGGTGTGGTCAGAGAGACATTTCAGGTTTACAATCACCAAGGAAAGTGTTCATTTTGTTCTGAGACATCGGTTAATTGTGTTTTGAGTCAAATGTGGTTATAATTAGAAAGAGAAGATAGCTTTTTATGTCGGTCGAATAGGCTATCAAACTGAACTGCAATGTCAACCATTGAATTTTTGACGAGTAGTAGGGGATTTTGGTTTTCATGTAGATTGAACATCACTCACAACTGATCGCAGCAGTCACATTCCCATAAACTTTCCAGTCGGTGCCTTTTGAACAGCAGAAGCACTAAACTCGAGTTTCGCTCTCATTAGAGGTTGTCAATAGTGCATATCCTTGCCACTGCTGGGACTAGAACTTCAGCCACGCTTTCATGAGGCAACCGTGTTGACCACTGCGCCATTGACCTTACACTGAGCACGACCGTATTATCAGCGCATGTGAACGCTCAACCACTTTCGCTTGTGAGTAATTATCAAGTTGCCTGATCACCTCGATAGAAGACACAGTTGCTGTCTGTTCACTCCAATCGATGACCCCTCTACTAGGACTTCTCTCCAAGTTGAAATAACAGAAATAACTGACTTGTTGGGCGGTATTTGATTACTGATGAGTAGTAGGGGATTTTGGTTTTCATCTAGATTGAATATCACCAACAACTGATCGAAGCTGTGGCATTTCCATAAAACTGAAGTAGGCCAAATAGGATTTCAAACCGAATTGCAATGCCGATCACTGAATTTTTATTGTGAGGAACGGAGAAGTCTGATTCCACAGATAGTGCTTTACGAATTAACTGTGATTCAAAAGGAAGATCTTAAGCGCATCTACAACGGCTAGAGAACAAGCCGGTTACTCCCAAATTTTTACCGCCTGCGCTTTACTACCTTGCTGAAGACATACACATGGGATAGGCGAGGGGAATAGGCACTTCAACAAACATTTTAAATAGTTTCTGATACACTTCACAACACTTCATGGAGTACGCAGTAGTGAATCGCGGCTCTCGTTTACAAGATCGCCCACCTTTTTGAATGTGAGTGAAAAATGGCGACTAATCACATAAGGTTAGTAAGAGTCCGATAACACAACCTCGGGAGTTAAGAGACTAACTAGACTCGTTGTAGCTGAAGAAGAAAACCTTCTTTGAGAAATCCGAAAGCAGTCTACTACAGGAACTTTGACAAAACAATCAGAGAAAAGAATTTTGTTTTTTTCACCATAACCTGGTTGTCTTTACGTGTGCGTTTAGACGTTTCGTTGGTCAACGAACTTGGCAGTTAAATTATGGTTACAACTTAGTTTGCAGTCTAAATATGAGGGTCGTTAAACAATCGATCATTGTGACCACTAACTTCAGGTACTAACGTCGTTATCAGTCTCAATCATCAGAGACGTGTCTGTTCAGAATGTACAGTGCTAATCAGGAAAACGCCATAAAACTCACGCACTTATTTTGTCCTCTCGAAAGTATTCAAGGACATCACTTGCCTTAGGCATGTAGTGCATACAGTCTTAAAGGACAAATGTTACAAGATCATTCAGGCCTATAAGGAAGCAGGCGACACCATGCCGACGGTACATTTGCCTCTTCGTTAAATGAAATATTTGGCCGTCCACTCCGTTAAGTGAACATAGTCCACAAACGATTCACCGCAGACTTTACATAAGGGTCACTGTTTCTTTACAGGGCGGCTTTAAAAAAATCCCAAAGGAATGAACACTTCTCAAAGTGCACTAGAAGTCGATCTGTACAACACCAATGTTAGGACCAACAACAAAAGTCAACACATAAGCAGCGGTGGTCGCGAATCTGTGCAAGTCAGATGTAGAATCAATCAAAAAGGGAATTCGTTTTTCCATACATCAAGAATTACCAACACCCATGAAACTTTAGCAAAAGCCTTCCTAAATGCAACCTAAACTCAGCAGCTTAACAAATATTCGAAGTGATCGACGATATGTAGTCAATAATCTGTGTAAGCGGACGGTATTAAATGGCATGCATTTGCGCTCAATCGATTCAACTCATGAATTGACGTCACATCAACAAATCAATTGCATCTGAAGATCACTCGTGTTTAAAACTGGATTGTAAATAGGTTGTTCAGCAAAAAAATACTATGCTTGCGTATTCAGGGAAGTCAAAAAGTAGCACTAATAAGACCTTGGTCAGGAAGATCAATGGGGCGAAGAGAAAACCGCCTTCGACTTTTAGCCCCGCATTATCAAGAAACGGTTGATAAGAGGGTAGAGAGCATGAAACGCTAGCATCAACTTTCGTACATGTTATAAAATCGTGTACAATTGATGAGCAGTAAAGTTCACGTAACCAAACGTAAAATTGACTTTGTCACATAAATAGGTACAGAAACTGTTGGCGCACTTCAGAAGATGCAAATATGGAAAAAGATAAAGGGATTCTTAATAAGAACGGCATTGAAAAAGGTATGACCGCCAGTGAGCCTACTCCCAAAAAAAATAAATCAGTACGAAATGTAAATGACCAACCCAAATGGAGGCTAATTCAGACCTGCTGGAGTAGCTCGAGCTATCTCAACTAAAGGCCAATCGATCATGATATGTCAAACTCGTCGGCGCAGGAAGGTCGATAAAATAGCAGGACTACCGAAACTGTCAATGGTGACTGGTAGCCTTGATATTTAATCAAACATAGAAACACTCAGAAACGTAGAAGAGTGAAACTGGGGTCAACTGATGGAATTCTGATAGATGAATCAGCACCTGAGTCACTACGAACAGTATGGATCTTCGTGTACGTCACCGAACAAAAAATAACAGAACATATATAACTGAAACATGGACTCATCGGCTCGGACAGACCTAGCCAACAGTTGGAGATGTGTAGAGCGTCACATAATTACCAAAATCCGTCAACGTTTTTTGTCCGTCGGCATGGAGATTCCATGTAAGCGCCCAATACTCCTTGGGACCACATAAGCGCGATGCCGAAACGGTTACAAAATAGCACTCAAAAGGATGTGAGAACTGTTGTACTGCTCCATGCGCTGACTGACCGTTTCGGTGGTAACTGCTCATTAACTCTTTCGACTTCTACCTCCTTATCTCATATTTAAAAATAATGCAAAAACAGTCCATAAATGTAGTCAACTGAAACGGCTGGCTAACCACTCCAGCTCCCCATCTGCAATCACTGTATGTGTCCATGCGAATTCTTGCATAAGGTAACATGGCCGTCATCGAGCCACGCTTAATTTAGATTTCACTGACGGAAAAGAACAGCGATAGATGCCACAGACAATCGTTGTCCTAGAATGTCCGTGTTAGCTCGAACAGTTATATTCTTTTTGTTCTTGTTCATATCAACCAACGGCTGCCGTCGTTTGGAATTCACCCGTTCCCATTTTCAGAAAACTGATTGTCTGTGGGTTTCTACCTTTGTCCCTCCTTAGTTTTGTTGGTGTGCTGTATGATGAATGCTTTCTCTGTTTTCTTCCAGTCTAACCTTGCATTTTGGTTTTACTCCATATCTTCTCTAGAGTGCACTAGCATGTACTCCCACAATGGAATATTTCTTGCGTCATGTTCTCAACAATTTTCTTCCCACTGTCGATCTTCCCAATGCAGTCTCTCTCTGTTTTTTCCCGAGAGATAGGGGTTTCATTTTGGAGCTAGTCTATGAATTGGCTAACCAGCGTTGGCCGGCCGGATACAAAGATCTCACTTACACACTTACCGCTCTTAATCGTTCGGGTTTACATCGGACATGTGGTGTGTGCGTGGAACCGCAAGTAGCGCAGCGCAAGCCATTTGCGGTGTTGGCTAAGTGTAGGCGTTCTTTGGTTTCGGTCACTGTGACAAGCTAATCCGAATCTGTTGCCGCCAACCAACCGTTACCTAGATCGCACACGCACTTATCCAGGATGAAACTAAGCCCCCTAACACGTGAAATAAAAACGCCGAACCTACGCAGTACTTTCAATGGTAAACGCAGGATTATTTACGTATTACATGAACATCACCGATTAACCACGGGATGTATTGATTAGATGATAATACAGTTACGTTGACCTCCCTCACACTGGTCAGATCAACTTGAAGTTCGTCATGCAATACACTCCAGCTGGCTGATCACAACAACAAAGTTCCGACGAACCAACGGAAAACGGTTCAACATTGTTGCTTTGCAGCAGCCGAAACGACTGCTAATTGGTAAAATAACCTAATGGTAAGTTTAGGGATCAGAAAATTCATGCAACTAAACCACCTTTGTTGCCAATCAACCCCGTTTACACGCCATCGGTGAGTACTTGGTGACACCGAATGGTTCGAAAGTGTGCATTCATTAAGACACCACAATGAGAACACAATCACAGCACATACGATGTGGGAATATAAACCTACCGAACAAAATGCGATCACGATTTTGCAGTGTGATGGACTCTTTGAGTGGCACGCCATTCACTTTGGTCATCTTACTAGCACCTGGTGCTACACGCAGCTCCACTTCCGCGCCCGTCTTCCCATGACGGATAAGTAAGGCGTGTTGATCGGCCAATCCCAAGCCTTGCAAAGTGACCCAGTGTACTTTTTGATTTTTAGCGTCAGCTTCCGCTGATGGTTTTCGTCCGATTCCGGTCTAGTGCACATGTATAAGAAGTTGTGAATGATATACTTGGACAATGAAAACTTCGTGAGTGGTTTACAGCTATCTGAGTAACTTAGCTCACAAGTATTTCAGCCTTTTTCATTGAGTTCATGTTGCGTCGGTTGCTTTTGGAAAATTGTTATGTACAACAGAGTTTGGTTCTTCACTATTTAAAAAAGGTTACAAATACAAAGTGATGACCTAGACGCATAGTTACTGCACAAGTAGTAACCCAAGTAGCTCAAGTTATGAATAAACTACTATGTACAACAGCCTCAGGCGGTCGCATAACAGATTTGATTCACTAGCATTCTAACCCTGTATTAGACCTTCCCAATGTTTGTCAATATTTAGCCCTATCAAACGCGCTGATCGTTCACTGTAATCTCGTCAATCACACGGAGATAACTTGCAAAAAATATTCCTTCCAGTATACTTCAGATGATCTAAACAGACTTATGAAATTGATTTATAGTCGCCAAGACTCAACTTCGGTCAACTGCTATTCACTGGATCTACTTTGATCCTTTTTGGACCGCTAAAGAAATTTCATGACATTTGTTATTTACAGATGAATATTACCTGAGTAACTTAGACGCTCGACGGTTCAGTCTTACAGGTTAACTGCAGGGACAAAAACGAAAAACAGAAGCAACATTAAACTGACAGCCTTTGCATGACTTTCTTTAAAATTACACCATTGAATGCATCATATAACGAAACAAGATTTTGTTCTAATAGCGTACCGTACATTAAAAGAGGAAAAAAGATTGCTTTGCAAGGTGAAAAGCCGTAAAGCAAGTGCATCGTGTAGACCTCGTTTATTGCCTCATAATTTCAATCCATGCGTTTTTCTTTCAGTAGTCCTCCGTCTGTTTTTTTCAAAATGAAAGATTTGCTCACCCTAAGACACGTGCATTGCTTCTCGATCCTATTACACGTAAATCCCGTCGCCACAGCAACAGCTGGAATAATATTATTAATGGCCGAGTAAACACATGCGATTATTACGTATTGATATGTTATTTTATAAATTCAAGTTTAAAACAGATCGTTCCCTTTAGAAGTTTGAACAACACCGTTAGAACACGAAACGTAGTAGATGCAAGCATTTCGTATTTACTCATCAGTACCAAATTTACAATAATATGAAACGGTCTTTCATATTGAACAGTTAGGGGTGGGTGGGATGGATAATCGATTGATAGGTTAGGAAAGGTCACTAAGTCCAAGGCAAGGTCAAACTCACGAACAGTTGTTTTGGCAGAATTTCAACTTCTCCTATAGCTGCACTTAATCGATAACGTGACGTGTGGGCCGTTGACACCGCAGCCCTACGGCCTCCCTAAAACACACAAGCCTGGAATACCTCTTAGGCCTATCCTGGCAGTGACAAATTCTCCGTACCATAAACTGGCACACTGGTTAGTCACCATCCTAACTCCATTAAAACAAAAGTTTCAGGCATATTCCATTAAAGATTCTTTCGAATTGATCGATGACTTTTACAACATCAATCTTGCTAATGAGTTGATGTGTTCCATAGACATTCAGTCACTGTTCACGAATGTCCCGTTACATGAGACGATTGATTATATTTGTGAGCTCGTTAAAACGGGCCACCTTACTTTGCCTCTGCCTAGTGATATTCTGAAGGAAGCCTTAATGTTCTGCACTGAAAACGTCAGCTTCCGTTTTCTTGATCGATGCTACCGCCAAATAGATGGGGTAGCCATGGGAAGTCCCCTAGGGCCCATCTTAGCTGATTTTTTCACGTTATGGATTGAACAAGAGTTACTCGCAGACATAGCGAGTCCGTCGTACAACAAACGCTACGTTGATGATACACTAGCATTCAGTCGGTCCAAACATGCAATAAATAACCTAGTGCAGCGATTAAGTAGTTGTCATCTCAATCTGAAGGTAACGTATGGATTTGAGACTGATAATTGTTTGTCGTTTCTAGACATACTCGTAAGTCGCCAGGAAGATGGCTCTATCAAAACAGGTATTTACAGAAAACTCACGTAGTCCGGTCAATACTTAATTTTTAGTGGTTTTACACCGGTCCATCAAAAGCTTACACTAGTGAGTACACTGTTCACACACGCAAGACGAATCTGTACACAAGACAGTCTTATGGAGGAATTAGAGTTGATCACGACTGCACTACAGTCGAACGGCTATCCAAAATGGTTCCTAGAAAGGCACAGTAGGCCGAAACCGCCATCCGAACAGGTGGTCACTGTAGGAAAGAAGAAGGTTTATATAGAATTACCTTTTAAAGGCAACTACAGTATGCATCGAACAACGCAAAGACTGACGAATTCGATTAAACGAACATTCAACGCAGCCGAACTTTGTGTACTAGCTCGAACCCAGAAGTTGCATATGCCTTCAGTCACCCCACCCCACACTGTATCTACCAATTTACATGTAACTGCGAAGGAAGTTACATAAGCAGAACCGAGAAGTGCTTGATTTCCGGAGTGAAGGAACATTTGCCTAAATGGGTATTACGGAAGAACGGCAATGTTGTTGAAACACGCAAACAACCAGTGTCCGCATTCGCAAGACACATCCTGACCACTGGTCACGTCATCGATCCGGCTTGTGCATTCAGAATCCAAGATTTTTGCGGTTTGCTGAGGCTGTCGCAATTAATCGACTGAAGCCGGCCCTATGTGTTCAGAAACAACTGTTCGTGAGTTTGACCTTGCCTTGGACTTAGTGACCTTTCCTAACCTATCAATCGATTATCCATCCCACCCACCCCTAACTGTTCAATATGAAAGACCGTTTCATATTATTGTAAATTTGGTACTGATGAGTAAATACGAAATGCTTGCATCTACTACGTTTCGTGTTCTAACGGTGTTGTTCATACCTCAAGTTTAGCCAAATTTTGGCCCACCTGATGACTTACTGAGCATAGGTATGATGGGTAATAATGCAAACTGGTAGCTAGACGATCAGTCCATTCTGGTGAAAGTTGAAACAACATGGTTACTAAAATGAACGTAGAAAAGAGATGGTCCTAACACAAACGTCGTTCTCTGAAAGGTTTTCTTCTTTTCTCAGAAATGGCATGAATGTTTACGTGGATGGTGGGTTGATCAACAAGTTACGCAGGGAATGAACTTTAGCTTCTAAATCACGCTTTCACCGAACGTTAAACTAATCAAAACGGCTTGTGTGATGAGCCAAACGATTTGGAGATTTGTTACATCAGAAGATATGCCAGACGTTGGCGGAGTGAGTAAGGAGAACGTGAACTGAAGACAATTTGTTTCAGAGTTACACCACTCTGAAGATGTTATGAGTGTTTTGATCGTGTGAACGTAGCCCCAAGATAAAATTTCACGTTGAACATTACCCACAATTGATCGCAGCTGTCGCATTCTCATAGACATTCCAGTCGGCCCCTTTCGAGAAGAAGCACTAAACTGGAGTTTCGCTTTCATTGGAGCTCGTCAGTAGTGCATATCCTCGCCACTGCCGGGACTAGAACCACGACCACGCTGTTCTTGAGGCAACCGTGTTTACCACTGCGCCATTGACTTCAAACTGAACACGACCAAATTATCATATGTGAACACCCAACCACTTTCGCTTGTGAGTAATGTTCAGGTTGCCCGATCGTCTCGAAATGGAGACACAGTTACTGTCTGTTAACTCCAATCGATAACCCCGTGATTAGGACTTCCTAGATAGGTCGAAATCTCCGATCTCATTAAACCTGCTGGGCGATATTTTAGATTACTGATGAGTAGTCGGGGGTTTGGTTAACTTCAAGTTGAACAGCACCCACAATTGATCGCAGCTATCGCATCCTTGAAAGGGGCGGACTGGAAAGTCTATGAGAATGCGACAGCTACGATCAATTGTGAGTGATGGTCAACTTAAAATTAACCAAATCCCCGACTACTCACCAGTAAACGATGATAAAATGCCCATTACTGAAACATGGCTGACAGAATCAACTAGCATTTCGCCTTTCTTTCTTTCCAGACAGTCATTTCGTAATATACGTGAATCATTAAATGAGCATTTTCCACTATTCACTGCCCAGCATCGACTCAAACCTACGGGTTTATCAACAAGACAGTTTGGCGTGGGGTTAAAAAACACGCCATTGCATGAGGCACATAAATTCCCGTAAGGTCACTCCCAAACACTCATTCGTACTACGGACTAAATGGGACGTCAGTTAGGAGCTTGGCTGTGGACATGCATTATGTCGACTGGCGACCTGCAGCGGCAACCTAGCTTCGAAGATATAAGAAGAGATACAAGATTACCGAGTTCCTGAGGTGATGTGCATCACCCGATCAGAATACAACTTTAAACCCCGGTCAGTCACTAGAAATTCGCAAAGGAGATTTACAGAGTGACATTCTCCAACACGCTGACAATGGAAAAAAAATCTAATTAAGTAGTCTACGTCATCATAATAAGCGGATTTCAAAGGAACAATTCAACACAGTTTTGCTTCACCTTGGCGTTTGGTTCAACTAACCGGTGAATACCTGCAACTCAGAAATTCCGGAGTATTGTGAAGTCGTATTGCCCAGCCATCGGCACCCGACCCTGTCCATCAAAAACAACCGAGCGACGATTTTATTTGCCGTGGGTTTATTTGTGAGCCTCATGCGTGGTCAAAACCGAGCTGCCTCTCTTAAACACTGTCATCACAACAATCTGTTTACGACTATTTACGACAGTGTGAAATGAACTAACAAAGCAGTTGATGTTTTCTGACTGTCCCCCTCAAACGGCTCAAAAAGACGCAACGTCTCCGTCTTTTCTTTCACGTTTAACACCTGCAACATCAAGACAGTTGTATCTATCGTCTGACAGTAGCTGATGAAAAGTGTATTGCCCTGGCATACTACCTTGGCCTACGGCGGCGCCTGATTTATCTCGAGGCCCAAGAGCCTCAAGAGATGGACTTTTCGCTCCAGGATTAGCTATCAGACTGACAGATGCAAAGGTGTGAACTCCTAGTATAGCATCAAACTTTGGAATCGGAGCGGTAATTTCCCATGTCTTTCCAGATGGACCAAAAAAAGCCATTTCGCATGCTCCAGATCATTGACCCCAGCTGAGAAGAACTATAGTCAAATTGAAAAGGAGGCACTTTCCATCATTTTCGCAGTCAAGAAGTTCCACAAAATGCTGTATGGTAGGCGGTTCACTCTTCCCACAGATCACAAACCCTTGCTGACTATTTTCGGTTCAAAGAAAGGCATTCCGGTTCACACTGCAAAACGACTGAAACGCTGGGCGGCAGTGTTACTCGCCTATGACTTTAGTATTCAATACCGGAACACGCACGAGTTTGGCAAAGCCGATGCCTTGTCGCGCCTAATCAACTCGAAGCAAACAGAATCTGACGACTCCATCATTGCGTCAGTTACAATCGAACCGGAGGTTCGTCAAGTCCTCTTCGACAACATAAGAGCCCTGCCCGTCACCGCTACTACCATCAAGAGCTCAACGAATCACGACGAAGTCTTACAGAAGGTGACGCACTATGTACGCACAAGGTGGAATCAACACAACCTGGACTCCAATATCCGACAGCTTTTTCATAGACGTGACTCCCTCTCCATTATCGGCGACTGTCTCGTGTTTGATGACCGGGTCGCCGTGCCACAGGTGTTACGTGACAAAGTACTGAAGCAGTTTCATACCGGCCATCCAGGTATCAGCCGAATGAAAGCTCTCGCGCGCAGCAACAAGTTATTCAGCTACTTTGGCATTCCGGAGACTATTGTATCGGATAGTGGATCACAATTCACATTCGCAACTTTCCGGACATTTTGCTAGCTTCATGGCATTCAGCAAAATTTCTCGCCTCCGTATCACCCACAATCTAATGGTCAAGCTGAAAGGTTCGTGGATACCTTCAACCGGGCATTACTTAAAGCCGAAGAAGAGGAGACTCCAGTAGATGTCATTCAACATTTCTTGACTGCCTGTCGCACTACGCCTAATCGCAATACACCAGGAGGAATCTCGCCGGCTGAATGTATGTTCGGACGGAAAATTCGCACAAGGTTCGACAATATCAGACCATCACCAGTCACATCCGCCAACGAAGTACACAGGGCAGGTTATGCACAATGCATACGGCATTTCAATATTGGCGACTCAGTGTTTGCACGAGACTTCCCAGGTCAAAATAAATGGACCCATGCAGTGATCTTAAAACGGAAGGGGAAGGTGATCTACGAAATAACTGTCGGAGAAGACACCTGGAGAAGACATATCAACCAGTTACGGCGGAACCCTGGCTTACTTGCGATCAAATCAGACTCAACATCATTACATTAGGACATTCTATTGGAAACCTTCGAATTGAAGAAAAAGGCTGACGTCCGCTGTCAA